>JARHVA010008481.1:45000-62500 GCA_037957365.1 Torreya grandis | reverse complement strand
CATAGGTATTGAGATGTTAACCTAATACCTTGTAATCTCCTAAGGTTACATTATGGGATAGACCACCACATCACTAAGTAACATCATTAAACCTTACTTTTTATGACATAAAATAAGACTCTGTAGAGTAGGACCTAGCTGGGGAACACCTAGAGGAGAGGTACAGGACTGATGTCTTTTAGAAGTATCCTATATATTTAAATTTTATAATTTATATATCTATTCCCTCTCCTATACATTATTCAACTTAAGAAACTGTCAGTGTAATGGATGGAATTACTATTTTAAATGTGGAAAATAGTAAGGAAGGTATTTCTAGTTTTCCTTTAGAAATCACTCCAACTACATCCATTGACGTTACTATAGATCTTGTTAGTACCACTATTATTTGAACTAGTGCACTGATAAATTTAGTTATTAATAACATACTTTTTTCAATTGAGGCTATTTTTACTACTACTATTTATATTTCTACTACTATTTATATTTCTACTACTATTTCTCCTATAGTTACATTCATGTTAACTGGGAAAATTTTACAAACTCTAACAAGGATGACATTACATAGCCTAATATTTATACTATTATTGACATAATCCCATCAAGTCCATCAAATGATCTATCATTTTTATTTCCTATCCAAATCTTAAATACCTAGTTTCTTAGTCTATTTTTAGAACCTATCCATTATAGAGACACACTTCTATCAGCGACACCCATTTTAAATCCAACCAATCAAACAATTTCAACTAAAGTTCCATCTATTTCTAGTCTTGTTATTACTAATAGTGTTACTTATGCACGATAAAGTATATTTTTAATCTAATATTGGTGATATATGTATATGTTTCTTCTTCATCAAAATTATATTTTTTATATACAAGACTTTGGTCTGAATTAATAATTATTATAAACATGCAATGAAGATATGAAGATAAGGTTGTGCCTATCCAAATCTACATATACAATAATCTAATTCTTTGTAAAAGTATGCTAATTTTTTATGAATTAATGGAAGTTTTAAAGTTATATGACTATTACTTTCATTTGTGATGATTTGTTTCCTCTTCTAAATTTATGTGTTTTACTTGAATAATTTTCCATCAGGTTGAATATTAATATATTAATTTGGCATATGTGTCTTTTTGTATTTATTAGATTGAGCTATGTTTTTGTCTTATAAATCCATTGGTTATACATCATATGTTCATCTTGTTAGTAATGTGATTATGCTTAGGAATTCAATACTATCATTATCTTTGGTTATGATCCTTGGGTTATTATGAAATTATTTACTCAGATGTTTCATTATGATTTTTGTGTTTTATGTGAGTATATATACGACATAATACATTAGTTAATGACACATACTCATCCTAATATAGTATTTCAACATCGATTGATTTAATTTTCAATATAAATCACAAAGCCCCTTATTTTATACCTTACCATTCCCTCATTTTTATTTTTTTTATTTGATACAATTTTTTTTGATCCATCCATCCAATGTAGGTTTAATTTTATAATATTTACATTAGAAATAAGCTGTAAGTAATATCCAAACTATTCAAAGTAATCAACCACTACACTAAACCATTATTCCACCACATGATCATATACAAAAGTTGAATACTTTCTGTTCATACCTTTTAGGGAATTTTCAATGGTCATAAAATGATAGGGTATTATAGCTTCAATATATTTGGTGTGCATAAAACCCACATCAAAGATACAATTTGAAAACTTACCAGGTGTTATTCATACACTATAACTTAACGCATTTTAAATAACCAATAAACCTTATATGGATTCAGATGCATAATTAATTTAAACTTAATTTCATCTACCATGTTTTGTGAAACATTAATATATATGATTCCACTATCAACAATCGATTTATAGAACTTACCTTCAGACAATCAAATGGTTGTCTAAAAAAATCTTTGCGTATGAGTATTTTCCTTATTTTAAGGTTTCAACAATACCTTATTGATCATGAGAGCTTGTCTAGCCTCTGGTTAATATATGTAATGAATAGATGGACAACTTTATTAATATAATTATGTGATATTGATTATTACAACTTTAGTTCTTATGTTTCATTCATTATGCATATGAGGATACTCAAACACTTTATGTCCAATATCACCACATATGAATCATATTCCATTGAATCTATTTACCTTTATCTAATCCATAATAATAATAATATCTTTTTACTATGAATTAACCTCTACCTCTCTATGTATTATGACTATTATGCTACAAATTACTTTCCTTGACCTATTGCATTTGCGTAGGACAACCTATGCCACTTCCATGTCCACACATGAATCTTCCTCTTCCTCTTGATGTGTTCTCCTTGTTTGAATAGAAAAAATTACTCTTCCTTCAAATCATACTGCTAACATTATTTAATGGATCACAAGATGACCATACCAAATTCATCTTATATTTCCATGTACATTCTATTTACATATTTTTAGATATTATTAATGTCATATTATACATGACCTAGTATGATAGTAAGTTTGTGATACACATACATATGTTATTTAAATTTCATCTCCATTTACAATATGTTTTGGAGAATTTTTAATAAAGTGATATTATAATCCACATGAATGAATTTATATTTTATGGTGGAAATAAATCTATTCTATGTCTCAATATTTAAATTACCTTTTCGCACTCTCTCAATCTATATATGCTCCCCCATAAGGGTGAATGACCTTTAAACATTTATCCAACAAACTTAATTCACTTGGGATATTCCATACTCTCATAATAAATATATTTCTCTATCTTAGTTATCCATTCAATGAGTTTTTTAGGGCTTAAACTTATAGAATAAATTATAGGGTCAAACTTTTATTTACTTGTCATTCTTTCCATATCTCATAAGAATCTGTGGTAAGGGTCATAATATTCTTATTATCCAACATCATCTTTAAGTTATTATTACACTTGTCTAATATCACTTTCATAATTTATTAATTCAACTCCCTAAAGGTTTGTAATTTCCACATGTTCCATTCTTTATTACATTTATGTCATCACTTATCCAAGACCTAATAATCTATGTTCTCTAACCACTTTGGCTCTTATACCACCTAAGCCTCATTTATGTGCCATTTCATTAAAATATAATATCTAAATACCAATTGATGATTTGATACTAAATTATGACTAGAGATCAAACACTTACATGCAACTTAAACCTTATATCCTAAGATATCATTAGAATATTTAAACAACTACTTTCTACCCACACTAAAATTTTTAAATATCAACAACCAATAAAAATGAATATAACCTTGCTATGATACTAAATGATATGGTCTTGATTAGGATTCTAAATTAAGAAATGCCTTATACAACACAAATATCCAAATACATAATAAAATTTCAATGAATTGAAATAAAAATAATTAATATCTTTATTTAAATTCAAACAAAATGAAATATGACAATATAATGATATAGTGATGTCACAATCTCATATTAACATGCATTATCACATTAGATCCATAGATCTTATCTCTATTAACTCACATTCTTTCTAAAATAAACTCTTTTTATAATCTCTTCTAATTGTAAATATGAAACCCATAGCCCATGTGTAGGGGAATTCTTATATAGATACAAGACCTACCTACATACATTAGGTAATTTTACCTCACTAAAATCATTAACACACCCTAGTTTATTATAAACATTAAATTATATAAATATTAAATGTATTCGCATTTAAAATAAACAAGAACACATTATAACTCAACACATCCCAAACTATATCACAAACATTATTTAATTAATCCTTATCCACTTCCATGATTTTAAACATTAATTTCCAAATAATCAGAAATGGATAATTCTATATCAAATCATAGTTGTATGATAAATTCACATGAGCTTCCCAACTCTTCACATTCACCAATATTTATGAAAACCTTTGTACCATGATCCTTACGAAATTTCAAGAATGATGTTATGACTCATCACAAGCTTTAAAATTGATTAAAAAAATCAATTCAAAGACTACATAATGAAGATCCAATCACCTCCAAAAGTATATTATACTCACCTTTCATGATAACACCTTCACTAAAAAAAATGTTTCTCAAGTGATATCACAATCTGAAATAAATATATAAAGATTACCTATGTGGCTACATGGTAGGATACTATTACCGTAATATTTGTCCATGGTTTTTTTTTTGTAGACTTATTTAAAGAAATAAATGAATAAAAATGACCAAAATAAAATAGTGTGGATAAAATTATAGACACATTTTTTCTCTTAGGCAACTCCAAACTAGACCAAAAATAGGCGTACCAAATGAGACATAAAAAATAATAAAAAGGTCTTCATATCACATAATTTGTGAAAAACTTACAAGTAGATATATATGTAGAAATAAAAATTGTGAAAACAACACTTAAATAAATAACTAAACTAACAAGTTTTTTGTTAATGCAATATTTATCCTGAACCTAGATGTTTTTACAACAACATTCAACAATAAAAAGTAAGAGTTGGAAACCCACATGCACATTTATGTGTACCCCATTTAAGTGAAAGAACCAAGCATACATGGGAGGAAGATATTAATGTGATGTAGATTATAAATACGTTTATATTATAACTATGAAATATGTTACACTTTTTAGAATAATCAAAGGATGAAGTTAAATATAAAATCTATGCAGAGAAGGTTCAAAATTCCTAAAATCAAGAAGATGAGTTAATAATATTAATACACTCACTTAAATCCAAGAAGGAATATATATTGAAAGTATTTATAATGTTTGGAGATAAATTAAAATTTGTTAATAACATAATAGTAGTGGAGGAAGATAAGTCTGAAGTAATGATTACAAACATACACATTAAAAGATAACATTAGCAAAAAATTTGGCAAGGCTAAGGCTTTCAAAGGCATTATATATAAACTTTTTTTAAGTTACACATCATATCTATTAAGTTTTGTGGTAATACCTACAATGTAATTGAAGTAACTTCTAAATTACAATAGTGGCCCAAGGCATAGGTTCAAGAGACAGATAAGAACTAAAACTTGGATTCATAAAACTTAGTGCTACTATATAACTTTAAGGATAAATATATGGCATTTAAAAACATGGGTTTGAGAAGCATTTCAAGAATTGGAAGACTTCAAGAAAAAAAAACAAAAGAAAGGATCATGAATTTGTATTTACACAAGAAGAGGTGACAAACAAGGATGGTGAAGAGGAGACGACATAATAATGGTTTATCTAATGATATACAAGTTTTAATATATGGAAAATGTTGTCTATAAGAATGCACATAAGTATAAGATATTTATATTTTAGATAAATTTGGTGAATGCTTAGGTTTTGACAATATCCATGTTTTTGAGGAAATACATAAAGTTTGTATAAGATAAACAAAATTATATAGGAAGTGTGTGCATGATTAAAAATATACATAGAAATATGCTAGAGGAAAAGGAATGTTGTTCATAAATAAATCTACAAGATCAATCTGACATACATATGTCATGATAAAAATTAAGAGGGCTATCTAAAAATATAGGGTTATCTAAAAATATATGAAAATTAAAGTTTCACATAATGGAATGTACAAAATCAATCCGACACATATGTCATGAAAAAAATCAAGAGGGTCATCTAAGAATATAGATATTTTAGATATATGGTAATATCTATGGGATGTCCTCAATTTGGTCAGAAGGATTCAAGTTACTTAGAACTACAATGAGTTTTTTTGGTTGGTAAATATTGTAAGTTTTACCCTATACCTCTCATTAGATAATTTTTTAATGGTGTATCTATAAGAGAGATGTATAATGCTAAGGTTTGAAGTAAAATTGTAACAATTATTTTTATATCTTTTGTATGTGCATAGAACAAATTATCTATACGCAATATTTACACATAAGATGTTTATTTTCTAAGAAATATAGATGAATTAAAGGTAAGGAATTGATTAATGTTATCATGGGTTATGTATTTGGTAACTTAAGTCTAATTTATGGTTTGAATTATTATTTATAAACATTATATTATATTTAAATATATTCTTGTATTCTTATAATGGTGAGGTTCTTGGTGTTTCTTTTTTATGTCAATTGAATATGTAGATTCAGGTTTAAGAAATATGTTTAGAGTTTGATTGTTATTAACTAGGGTTTTGTGAAGTAGATCTATCTTAAAATAGCATAGCAATTATATTTAATGAAGTAGGATTTTATATATATATATATATATATATATATATATATATATATATATATATATATATATATATATATATATACATAAAAATAAATACAGTTTGTACTTGAAATAGGGGTTCCTAAATTATCCTTTCCCTTCTCAAGATGTTAACTTTGATATGTCAAATTTTTACTAAAATTTAATTTTAAGTCATATAAATTAAAATCTGAATATGTTAACTTGAATAATCAACTACAACAAGGAAAAAATCACACTAAACTGCATCTCAATTTCTAATTAGAATTATAGTTTGGATTACTATGGGCATATATAATGGACTTATTCTTTGTTTTGTAATTTTTGTCTTTGACATTTTTATTTCAAATGAATGGGGTCGTTTATTGGTATTTTTATTCCAATTCAATTGGTTTTATTATTATAGCGATAGTTAATCTATACTTAAAATCATAATTCTAATGTAGAACTACAATAATTTTTTGTTGACAGTATTGGTAAAATATTTCTATTTGATTGTAAGAATATATGAGTTATTATATATAAAAATAATACAAAAGAAGTACATTTTGGTACACCTAGAAGAGGGGACCTGAATTGTCCTTTATCTTTTCAAGTTGTTAAAAGTTGATATGTATGAAAATATTTATAAAATTATAATTTATGTCATATAAATATAAAAAATAATATATTAATTTTAAGACTAAAATATAATAATGAAAATAATTCACTCTAATTTACATATCATTTTCTAATTAGAATTATATTTTAGAAAACTCTGACCACATATAATGAATTGATTATTTGTTTTTTAATTTTTGTTGTTGACATTTCTACTTCAATTTAATGGATTTTTTCTAGAATATATATTCCAATTGAATGGGTTTCATTATTAGAGGGATAGTTCACACTAGACACAATAATTCTAGTGTAGACCCACAATATATTTTTCTTGATGCTCTTGGTATAATACTTTTAGCTCATTGCAAGAAGATAGGGATTATTATATATAACATATAATGAAAGAGAAAAAGAGAAGAAACACATGAACCAACATTAATATCATATGTTAAAAATAAGATGCGTATCAAGGGACTCTAGAAGTTCTTGCTATCATGTCAAGAATTTTTTTGCAATCTTAGAAATAAATTCATATCACTCTAGTATTTGAGTGTGATAGGTTTTTAAGGTTTGTGATAAAATTTACACATCTTATTTATAATGAATTTTTAATATACACACATAAACAATATAATTTTTAGACCAATATATTTTTATTTTTTGTTATATAATTAATTAACTATTAGATTATAATTTTATATTTAATTATATGTAGTTATTTCTACACTGCATTGTAAATGTTAATGTTAGTATTACACTCGTAAATATCTTTATCTAATGATTATTATTAAAACAAATTATAAAATCTAACTCGTAATAATAATTATGTATGTATGTACATATATACATGTGTGTGTGTGTGTGTGTGTGTGTGTGTGTGTGTGTGTGTGTGTGTGTGTGTGTGTGTGTGTGTGTGTGTGTGTGTGTGTGTTTATAATTATTTATTTATTACTATGTTTATAATAATTTACATATATATACATTATCACAATTTTTACTTTATTTATTATTATGTTAATATAAAATGAATTAATGGATAATTCTCTACAAAATTTAATGGATTCAAAAAAATTGATAGGTTATTTTATTATCACACTCCTAGGGGTTTCAATAAACTTACAGATATGAGGTATAGATGCAATGACACAGCAATAGGAAAAGAGCAGGCACATGAGTAAGGAGGAAATAAATGAAAAAAACCCTTTTGGTTGGTGAGGGTTTATGTGGTAGGAGGAATCATTTTAGAGAAATGGAGGAGGGAATTCTTGAGACCCAATATTGGTTAGGTTTGATTGATCATGCTAGGCTAAAATATATGGGACTTAAGGGTAAAGGAAGGGTATATGAGAATAAGTAAGCTAATTTGAAGGGTAAGGTGGAATCTTATTTCAACCTTGCAGCAACTAGAGCTAATTCACTTTCACAAGGTAATGATATGAGACAAGAGGATAGTAGGATTGAGGCATCCATTCAAAACAATGGGGAAATAGCTAAAAAAATATCGAAGGATGGTTTGCAATTAATGGAGCTAGTGGAATTTGACTAGGAAACAAATTCCTTTACTATAAATTTATAACTTCTATCCGAATGTACCTTAATCAACAAGTGTACATGGAAATGGCCAGTGATAGGGGAAATTTAATAGTGGGTCCATATAAATTATGAAATGTATTATAAGGTGAGTTTTAATCCTAGAGGTTTTTTTCTTGTTTGTAGCTATGGGGAGAAAATAAAACACATTTTAAAATATCCATTTTGGTTAATGGGTAGTGTGGGGATTTTAATAGAAAGGGCGTGCCCTAAATATGATCCCTTTATAGCTCAAAATGGGTTTTTTTATAATGGATTCATTTCTATAGCCTCCTAATGGAATAATAGTATGAGGATTGTTTAACTATGTTTGACAGAATGTTGGGAACTTTCATTGAGATTGATTCTGTATCTAAAGATGGTATTCTAGCACCTTATGTATAGGTTAGGGTTCAAATGGATTTGGAAAAGGAGATCCTCTAGATCATAGTTATAATATCCCAAGGGTGGGTTTGGAAACAAGGAGTGAACATTGAAAATATCCCTTTTATATGATTTCATTGTCACTAGTTGGCTCTTGTATAAAGTTTTATAAACTCAAGAGGCAAACTCCTTTGAGAAATAAAATAAATATGAAACTTATTTAGAATGAAAAATTTGGTTTTCCAGGTTTGAATCCATAAGTGGCTTTGAAGGGGTTGGATTTTCCAAATAAGGAAAAAAAGATAGTGGATTCTCAAGATTAACAGTTAAAGATTGAGAAGAGCTAGGCATTGGTAGATAGAATAGATCAAGGGAGTGATCTCTCCCATACTTCATTGATTAGGGGGTGTGATTTTACTGGTAAATAATGATAGATGATAAAATATTTTTTACATGTTTCTCAAACCATTTAGGCTAAAGGGTCCTTGGGGACTTAGGGGCATGTAGGGTCATCAAAGATTAGTGAGGGTGAGGAAGAAGTATACTTCAGATGAAGAGGAAGTTGATTAAAATGAGGAGGAACTCAATTCCTATGAGGTTATTTTAGTTTATTAGGTTAAATGTTCATTATCTCACCCTAATTAGGGTCCTAAAAAGAAAAGGGGTAGAAATCTAGTAAGGAAAAGTTGGTTGGAGAATATTTTAAAGCTTTACAAAGTACTTTGAAATAATATTTGGAATTTGGTAAGAAAGGGTTAGAAATTCTCCCTCTGGTCTTATGAATATTATCTCCTGGAATGTTAGGGGTTTGAATTCCCCTGAGAAGAGGTGTTTAGTAAAATGTCTTTTGTTTGTAAAATCACCTAAATTGCTTCTAATTCAAGAAATTAAGATGAATTTAGAAGAAAAATCTATATTGATGTATAAAATATGGTCAATATGGAGTAGTTAATTTATGGAAGTGAGTGTAGCATCATGTGGATTAGTAATAGTTTGGTCACCTTAGTGGCTAATGTAGAAGTTGTAGCTTTGGGGCCCTAGTGGTAGTTATGTAGGTACTCTAGTTATTTGTTAGATTATAAATTTTAGTTTGTTAATGTGTATGGCATTAATGATAATATATTGAATATTTAATTATGTAAGGAGATTTTAGAGATCATTGACAGATTACCTAAGGAAAAAAAATTGTTTGGGGGAGATTTTGATGCAATTTTATAGGTAGATGAAAAATTGGGTGTTGTTGCATGATCAATGAATTCATAGTTAAAAATTTGTATGTTTTCTATGGATAATGAATAATTATATGTCATTCATAAACATGGTTGGTTTACTTGGAATAATAGAAAATAAGGATTTTACAATATTGTTGAGCAGTTAGATAGATTTTTAATCAATCCAATTTAGTTAGAGAATAATTTGAATGTGGAAATTTCAGTGTTATCAATTTCAAGATTGGACCACATTATACTATATTTAAAGGAATAAATGGATATCCTACCATAATGGTGTACTTTAAAGTTTAAATTTATGTGGCTTAAGTATCCATCTCTTTTCTGACTAGTGATGGATTGGTTGAAAAATTGTCCTCTAGTGACATGCTCAATCATGTATAAAATGTCTAAGAGGTTATATTTCATCAAAAGGTATCCTAAAATATGGTATAAAAAACATTTTACAATAAAAAAATGTGGGATAAATATTTTTTATAGGTTCTTAATTAGCTGGTGATGAAGAAAGGTATTGATGTCATAGTTTTTTGTATAGAGAAAAAATTAATGAATGAATATGAGGAACTGCTTCTTCATGATTAAATCCATTGGAATAAAAAATAGAGGGTGAATTGGATTAAATAAGGTGATATAAAGAATACTTTGTTTCATATTTATCTTAGGGATAAAATAAATGTGACCTGTATTTTAAGCATTAATTCTAGTAGTGGAGAGCTGTTGGACTCTCAAAATGCTATAAGAGATGAGGCTATGCATTTTTTTAAGAATTTATTATCTATTGAAGAAGTGTCTAATATAATGGCCCATAATATGAATTTGGATCTTATCCCTAAGCTAATATAATAAAATAAAACTGAACAACTACTTGTTCCCTTCTCACTTGAAGAGGTTCAAGTGGTGGTGTTTTTTATGGGAAAGGACTAGGACTAGATGCATTATCTACATATTTATTTCAATCCTTTTGGGAATTTTTAGGTGAGGATGTGTTTAATATGGTGGAAATATCTAGTTGTAAAATAAAAGTGGCTCCAAATATCAATTCCACTCACATTGTTATTTTTTCTAAAGGGAAGTCTTAAGTAAGTTTTAATGGCTTTTATCCAATTTTTCTCTATAATTTAGTGTATAAATTTATATCTAAATCTATATTAAATTAGCTCAAATCATTGTTAGAAAACTTATCTACCAAGAATAAGTGGTCTTTATGCTAAGAATGAATATTCAATAGGGGATCATTGTAGAACATGAGATTGTCCATTTGATTTCACATAGTAATGAGAAAGGTATGATGGCTAAGTTAGATATAATTAAGGTTTATGATCAGGTCGTTTGGATTTTCTTGAAAAAAAATTTGGAGAAGATTGGGCTTCATAAAGATTGGGGTAAATGAATTTTTAGCTTTGTGGTTGGTCTAAAATACTCTGTGATGATCAATGGTAGCCCCTCAAGGTTTCTTTGGGGATTTGAGAAGTCTAAAAAAGGAAATATTTTTCACATTTTATTTTCACTATTATTGATAAGGCATAAGGTAGGATTCTTGGGAAAAATATTAGATTAGATGGACAACTTAACTCATCATCAATTTGACTATGATACCTTATTTTTTGGGCATACCATTATCAAAGAAAATCAAGAGTTGAAATATATACTAAAAAAATGAACAAGCTTCAGGTTAAGTAGAAGGTGAAGGCAAATTAGAGGTCTACTTTATGAATTTTAAGGAGTCATAGTAAAGGGAGATTGTAAGGACCCTAGGTTTTTAAGTTTGTAAGTATCCAAGTAAATATATCAGGGTTCCTATTTTTGTACGAGCGGGAAATCTCAAGATATGGGAATATTTGATTAATAAATTCATAGCATAATTGGCCTCCTAGAAATGGATGTGCTTGTTGTTATCAGATACGATTACTCTAATAAGATATTTTCAGAATGCATTGCCTATTTTGTATTTATTGGGTTATTCAAAATTTCAACCACGTGGTAAAAATCCTAAATAAAATTATGAAGGATTTATTTTGGCATGGTGTTGCATACAAGAAGAGGAATTCTTTGCTCATATGGGATAAAATTTGAAATAAAAATACTAATTATGGAGTAGAGACTAAAAGTATGCAACTTCAAAATCAAGCTTTGGGGGAGAAATTTATGTGAATTATGGTTGAATAGAAAAAATCCATTTGGTGTAGAACCATTCAAAATAAAAATATTGGATCAGAGGTGTCATGTAGTATGTTATATAATGAAAATACACCCAAAGCTTATGATATGTGTAATTTCTTGATGAAACATATATATATATATATATATATATATATATATATATATATATATATATATATATATATATTACCACTGAGCATATTTATTGGACTATCAGTAATGGAAGGTGGGCTGATTTTTGGTTGTATTCTTTGAACAAACATAGGCATTTAGTGGAAATTACTAATATGGGTGAGGTTGCAGCTTATTTGATAACCCATTAGGGATCAAGGTCATTAATTATTTGGAGGTCCATATTAGTTAGGGTCTAATTGGATAGATGTGGAAAAGTTTGATAAACTTACCCTTTCTAGAGGATCAAGGCAAAGTTATTTTTTCATGTTTAGCCAAACCAAATAGTAATAACTATGTGGGGGTCAAATCAGGGCTCTATGTAGTAAATTTTAGGTATCAAAAGGTAGAATTAACATATGCCTCATTGGCTTGGGAAACTAAGTTATGTTGGGGGAGGGAATGGCTCTAGGAAGTAGGCACCTTTGTGTGTCTAATAGCTCAAAAAAAACTCTCGTGCAAGATAAGCTATGTAATATGGGTTTTTAGGGTCCTTCCATATGTTATATGTATAAAGATAAGGAGGAAATGATAAACCATTTTTTATTTGAATTCCCCTTTTTGGTGTGGTGTTAGTCATGGTTATGTTATCAATTTCACTAGTGTTGGGTGGGGACTTCTTCTCTCAGTAAGGTCTTTTCATATAGGCCACATGGAGATGTGAAGCATTCATTATATATTTTATGGAGAGTTATCCTAGATATAAATATTTGGTCAATTTGGAAAGAAATGAATCAATGAATCAATTTGAAAATATGTGGAGGTTGACCTCTCCAAAGAACTAAAGGAGTTCAATGAAATACAAGTTGGGGAGACCCACTAGTCACAAAAGGTTATTTATTTCAACCTTCATAACACTTTATTATATCATTAGGCTTTAGACCACTACATAATATATTGTAATCATATGGTTCATTCCAAGCCTCTTAAGTCACCTCCTTAGATTAACAAGCCCAAACTGATAAACTAAGGTGATGGATGGACCACAGGACATCTTAAATGGTCATCAAGTCATAAGCCATAAACAACAACCCAAACACCACCTTAGGATAATTATCCTCTAGTTTTCACACCCTCTAATATAAATACTCTCTCACTTCCTAAAAACCTAATTCCTCTCAAACTGTATAGTGTTTCTTAGGCATCCTATAATCTCATGATGCTTATGGCTAAGGTTATCTCAGCTAGTGTTTAATTCTCCTACCAATCAAGTAGCCCTCCTCATAGGGGTGATGATTCTCCTTGAGATAAGCATGATGCCAAATGTTATTTTATTATGGTCATGATAATGTTGTACCCTCACCAAAACAATAACTTTACAATGCTAGCAGATTTTGAAGTTGTGTAAGGGAAGATTCAAATAGATGATCCTTCCCTATAAATGTTTTATCATGGAATTATAGGATTATAACAGAGTCTATCCATAAATAATTTGTTTAAGCTACTTATTATCATAGTAGTTTTCTAGATATTCTCTATCAGTAGGATGTTAAGGTATCTAGATTTATCTTTTAGACTTTTGTTTATAGCATTTGGCCAGATGCCACCCAGATCACCACCTTGCATGAGGTAGGACATGATTATGATTATGTTTTAATTAGTCCTAGGGTTTATTTCAACATCATTTCCATGGGGGAGGACCCATCACATAGGTTATTCTAGATTATTCTTGACATTGATTGCCATCCATTTGGCATTCTCAACATCTATGCTCCCAATGATCCCCATGATCACTACCTATTTTGGTGATCTTTGCCAAATGGGTTACGTCCTACAATGTGGCTTGTGTCAAGTGAATTCAAAATGATTGAAGACTCCTAAGAAAAATTTGGGGCCCTTCCTATGCATTAGTGTGTTGGTGAGTGTGAGGCTTGGTAATATTTTAGAAATAAATGATGGGTGGTAGACCCTCTCCTATAGTGGAAGACATTTAATCCCACGTATTGGTTTACATGGTCCAACTACCAATATGGAGATCACTTGGTGCTCAAATGGCCAAAGTAAAATATTTTTTCCTTTTCAAGTATTGATGATGAGACTATCAATTTCCATTTAGGTATTATTTTTTTAGAGCATTCACCCATTTCCTAGTAAGTGGAATGGACATTCAGGTAGTATAATGTGACATGTAATTAATTTATCCTCAATACCTCTATGTTAAATCATGATAGTATCATCTAACTCATCTAGCAGATCTAGAACCTTGCCTTGTGGCCCCCATATCCCACTAGATTTATTGAGTGGTGAAATGAGGCCATTGTGCACACTACCTCCTTTCTCTGCCAACGTGGAATACATATTCCCTGAATCTACAAGATTTAAAAGGAGGCCACACTCAAGGAGTTCAAATTGTTATCCACCTTCCTTGAGACTAATACTTTCTACATATAATTTTAAAGGTTAGATACCTACTTCAAACACCACCTCAAGGAGGTAGATAGTCATGCAGGAAGAGGCACCCAAATCTGTGCTTGAATTCATTGGCTCAAAATTGGTGATAAGGACTCCAAGGAGTTATTAAAATCAATGAAATCCAATCACATTCATAGGAAAATAAAATACACTAAAGTGGATCAATATTGGTTTACTTCCCAGTTTAATATCTCCTCAACCTTTCTTGAGCATTACAAGTAGGTTTTCCATGCCCATCTTTTCATGGATGTGTGGTCCCAAGATATTTAGAATTACATTATTTTGGTGCCTTGTAAGCTCAATCCAATTGATCAATAGATTTATGATGCTTCACTCACATTTTAGGAGCTTACACTAGCTTTTAACTATATAAGTAGCTATATAAGTAATGACAAATCCCCTAGCCTCGATGGCTTCCATTGAAATTTTTAAAAAGCCACTTTGGAGATCACTAGCCCTATCTTGCTATAAATCTACAAAGAAGCCTTATAGAATCAGTATTTTGGACCCATAATCAATCAAGGCAATATAAAATTTATTCCCAAAGTTGGAGATCTTAAGCTTCTCACCAGCTAGAGGTAGATAACCTTACTCAATTTATCTTACAATATTATCATAAAATACCTCACCAAACACATTTGAATAATCCTACCTACCATTTCTAGACTGGAACAAACATGATTTATTAGAGGGAGTTATATTTTGGATAATATTATTATTGTCTTAAAAGGCATGGCTTAGGCTTTCTCCTCTCTTTAGAAAACTATTTTCTTAAATTAGACATTTAAAAGTATTATGATATTATTGAGTGGAATTTTATTCAAGTATCATACTCAAGAATCCTATATTTAGCCGCTATTTCATTTATAAAGTACAAACTTTGCTTCATAATGCCTTTACTTGCCTCACTATCGATGGGGATCAAACCACAGGGATTGACCTCCAGTGTTCTATTCACCAAGGTTTTCCCCTTGACCAGGCACTCTATTTTTTATTCATAAAAGCCTTGGGTCACCTTCTCGACTATAAGGCTTCATAAGGGATCATTTGTGGCACTGTGTTAACTGACTGCACCTCTTAGCTCATTAATGGCCACTTTATAGATGACACCTTTCTCATGCTAGAATAATGAGAGGTCACTTTTAATGAATATATATAATGCTTAGATATACTTTGTCTAACTGCTAATTCCAACCTTCAATGGAGGAAAACCCAATGTTATTGTCAAGGCATGATGCATGTGCGTGAGTAGCTTAGAAATTTTAATTGATAGTGGATTGATCAGGGGGAACAATTAAAGTTCGTCAGAATCCCTTTCACTTTTAAAAGATCATCATTCAATCTTTGGAAATATGCCCTCAATAAGATTGAAATTAATATTTCATATTGGATCACTAAACCCCTTTTTTTGGTAGGTAAGTTCTATATTTGCACTGAAATCTTGGTTGCCACTCTAGTTTACTATTCCTCTTGCTAAGACCCCTCCAAAACCTCTTATGATAGTTTAGCCATGATTTTTTGAGATTTACTATATGACAATTCTAAAAAGGATTAAGGTTTTCATTAGGTGGACTGGGATATTTGTTGTTTTCCTCATGATAAAGGTGGCATGTGCATCATTGATACATATCTACAAAGTATGTCATTGTGTGCTAAAAGGTTTGCTCAAAATATTCAGGGAAATGAGTCTTTCAAAATCTTCTATATCTCTTCGAGCTCAACCTATGGAAAAATAATTTGGAATAATATTGGTTTTAAATCTCTCCTCATCATTAATGTGTTTGTCAAGATTACCACCTCTTTTTTATCCAAAATAATATGAAAGGGTTTCAGAGCAGTCAAATCCCACTTGAGGTGGCTAGGGGATGGATTTCACACAAGGTTATATTTTAATGATCATAGATTATGGTGGTCTCCTATTCTCACTAATTATTCCATCCCCTTGGTTGAATTACCTAGTATTAATGCTTTACGATTATTAAGCAAAGGGATTTGCAAAATTCATGATTTGGTTACCTCCATGGACTAGATACCCTAGCCCACTTTAAAAAAAAAGTTATAATTAATTAATTTTGACTTAGTTTCCATTATTCACATTCAATAATTACTCCATTATGCTATGCTTCATAAGCTTCACCTATAACCTCCTAAGGCCTAGTGGAAAGACTCAAGGTGTAACTATGACACACACTTAAAACTACTCTTCTAGGATTCTTTATTTGGTGATGAGTCCATTCTCCTTAGATCTCTACAAGCTCAATAAGTGTTGGGGAATTTAGTCCTCTCCCAAGACTTGGCTCACCTATCTAGCTCATGCGTGGCACCCTGGTGTAGAGCCCAAACTAGCTCATTTTTTATGGTGTTTAATTTACAAAGGGATAACCCTCAGTGAAGGGATGCTCCACCTCCACATTCCCTAGACATTTTGTGTACCATGTAAGCAAAAAAAAAATTAAACATATATTTTGGTTTCAATCCAAAACTCAATCTGACTAGCAATGGATTCATTTATTATTCGAACTTTATCATCCTAAGAGTTTCTCTTGGTGTCAGGGATTTTTTGGGGACTTTTCTAATTAGGTAGCTTCTATTGCATTTCTCTGGTAATTATTTCATGCTATCATTCTCTTTTTGAATTAGAAATCCCAAATAAATGCTATTTTTAATCATGAGACCTATATAATTTCATCTTCTGTTAATGAAAAGGTTGTTAT
>JARHVA010008481.1:22500-37500 GCA_037957365.1 Torreya grandis | reverse complement strand
AAGATGGTTTTTGGTGATCCATTAATGAAAATCACTCATAATTTGGTGGATTTGATTTATATTTCATTTTTCACATGATTAAATAGATTATATTATCCAAAAATCAATTGGATTACAAGGATCCTCTGACTGAGTATTAACAGACATATAGTATTAGGTTCAAAAGAGAGTTCAATGATATTATAAATGTTTAAAGATTGGTTATTTGAAAGTTGGTATTTGAAAATGAATTTATAATTTTCACAAGATTTAAATGGTGTTTTGGAATAACAATAAATAAATAAAGGGTCATTGTATTTTGTGTGAATAGTGTATACAATCCTAAAAGAGGTTAAATTTGGTTAAATATGACTACATTAGTTTTCATGGATAATAGGTGATGTTTCAAACTTATAAAAAAATTATAAACTTTGTAGTATGGTTTGAGTCTCTAATAAGATTGTTTGAGTTAGTAAGTGAATTTATATAAGGATCTATTTTCAAGGTATATCAATGCATTAGTACCATATTTTACATATAAGAAGTTGTATTTTGTCAAGTTCAGTGATGTCGCAAGAATACATGTTGAAAACATACATGCCACATGATATAACTGATTTTATCATGAGATGTCATATAATGTATTTTTAAACCTATGGCCAAAACATAGCCTTTGGAGTACTAATCTAGTTGTGCATCTGAAGTAAATTAGGGATATTTGGAGCCCCTTCAACCTAATTTCATGACTATAAAATGTGATTTGGGGGTTGATCAATTATAGTTTCATTAGCTCTATTGAATAAAAGAAACATAATTTATTTATATGTAAGTTCTACATTTATAGAATGTGGTTTTGAGCTCAATAAACTTGAATTCATCAGATAATGAATATAAATGTCAATTAATTCATTTGTGGAGGTAATTAGGGTCAAAATGAGCCATGTGAATGTATTTTAAATTATATATTCAATATGGTTTGAATTGAAATTAAACCTAATGTCATGTCATATATAATTGACCAAAGAGTTAATTTGTTTAATATAGGAGGTATTTAAGGCAAAATTGAACCCCTTAAAGAGCAAGATATGATTTGGGGCAAAATTAAAAGTTTTATTGTATCATGAATTGATCCAATTAGTCAAATTATGTAATTAGGGGTGTTATATGGGCAAAATTGAGCCCTTAAACCAAATTTATGGCTTGATCAATTATATAACATGTATGGCTGAACTAACCTTAATTTTATCATAAATGCATACATGTTTAGGTAATTACCACAAATAGGTGAACAAACAGTTCAAATTTTCTTTAATTACCTTAGTGATTGGACCCTATATCTGATATATTATACCTTAAACCTTGTACCATTTAAATTAAATCCTAAAACCTATACCATTTAACTTAAACCATGAGCCATAAGCCATAAAACCCAAATGCTTTAAATTGTAGACCCTAAACAAATAAATTTACCCATTAAAATCCTTAATGTATAATAAGAATTAGGTTCATAGGGATGAACATGGTCAAAATATCATTCATTCATTACCACAATTGACTAAATTGGCTCAATTTGTGTTGATGTGGGGGCTAAATGATCCCAATATCACATTTTTTACTCACAGAACTAGGTTCAAGGAGCTCAAATTTACCCCAATCACCATCATGATTATACCTTGTATACCTTAATACCTATACCTTAAGCTATAATCCCTAAAGTTCCTAATATATAAAACTTTAAACCATAAATATAAACTCTTTAAACCTTGAACAAATAATTTTATCCCAAATTAACATTAGTTAGACTTATAATTAAGTTTATAGGGCTCAATTTGGCCTAAATCACAATATGGATTGCCCAATTTGACTAATTCACTTAATCCTCATGATGACATGCAATATAATGATATGTTCAATACACATTTTATAGTCACAAATGGGTCCAAGTGATTCAAATTTTCCTTAATTATCTTTATGATTGACCCTATGTACCCTAAACCATATATGCATTAAAACCTAAGCCCTAAACCATATATACATTAAAACCTAAGCCCTAAACCATAAAACCTAAACACTATAGCATAAATTTTAAACCATAAACTTTCCCTATTTACCAATTGATTTAGTCCTAATTAACATCCTTTGTAGTAAGAATTTGGTTCACATGGCATAAAATGATTAAACATTATATACAGGTCATTAAACCTAAACGCTATACCTTAATCCCTAATTCCTAAAACATAAATTGTAGGCCCTATGACCTAGTTGCCACTACATACCAAAAACATACATGGCTTAAAATATAACTGATTTTATCATGAGATGTCATAAAATTCACTTTTAAAACCTATGGCCAAAACTTCGCCTTTGGAGTGCCAATCGAGCTGTGCATTTGAAGTAAATTGGGGCTATTTTGAGCCCTTTCAACCTAATTTCATGACTATAAAATGTGATTTGTGGGTTGATCAACTCCAATTTTATTATCTCAATTGACGTAAATAAACATTATTTAATTATATGTAATTTCTACATGTATATAACGTGGTTTTGAGCTCAATAAACATAAAATCATTAGCTAATGAATGCAAATGTTGGTTAGTTAAAGTTTAGAAGTAATTAGGGTCAAAATGAGCCACATGAACCTATTTTAAATTATATATGATGTGATTTGGTGTGAAATTAACCCTATTGTCATGTCATATATAATTAACCATAGAGTTTATTCATTTAATTGAGGAGGCATTTGAGGCCAATTAAAAACTTTTTAAGAGCAAGATATGATCCAGGGCAAAATCAAAAGATCAATTATATCATGAATTGATCTAATTAATTAATTTATGCAATTAGGGGCATGATCTGGGAAAAATTGAGCCTCTAAACCAAATTTATGGATCAATTAATTGTATAACATGTATGCAATGTGTACATGGCCTAACTAACCATAATTTTACCATAAATGCAAACATGAAGGTAATTATCCTAAATAGGTAAAGAAGCAACTCAAATGTTCTTCAATTACCTTAGTGATTGGACCCTATATCAGATATCTTAGACCTTGTATCATTTAAAATTAACCCTAAACCCTATACCATTTACCTTTAACTATAATTCCTAAGTCCTAAACCCTAAACCCTTTAAATTGTAGACCCTAAAACCTAAACCAATAAATGTAGCCCCAATTAATGTCATTCATATATATTAATAATTAGGTTCACAAGGATGAACTTGGTCAAAATCATGTCAGTCATTAAACCATAATTGATGTAATTGGCTCAATCTATGTGAGGGCTTATTGAGCTCAAAATCACATTCTTCGCTCATAGCTATAGGGTCAATGAGCTCAAATTTGCCCTAGTTACCTTCATGATTGTACCTTATATACTCCAAAACCTACACCCTAAGCCCTAAACATTAAATCTCCTAATCCCTATACTCTAAACCATAAATATAAACTCTTTAAATATTGAACCAATAATTTTACCCCAAATTAACATTATTTAGATTAATAATTAAGTTCAAATGGCTCAATTTGGCCTAAGTCACATGACTGATTGCCCCATTTGACTAATTCACTCAATCTACATGATGACATGGGGCATAATGACAACCCAAAAACACTTTCTATAGTCACAAATGGGTCCAAGTGATTTAAATTGTCCTCAATTATCTTTTTCATTGGCCCTATGTAACCTAAACCATATATACATTAAAACCTAAGCCCTAAACCCTAAATACTATATCCTAAATTATAATCCATAATATTTCCCTATTTACCAATCGATTTAGTCCTAATTAACATCCTTTATAGAAAGAATCAGGTTCACATAGCTAGAGTGATTAGATTATATACAGGTCCTTAAACTTAAACCTTATGCCCTAATCCCTAATCCCTAAAACATAAATTGTAAGCCCTATACCCTAGTACCCACTAGATACCACAAACATACATGACTTATGATATAATTGATTTTATCACTAGATATCATAAAATGCATTTTTTAAGCCTATGGCCAAAACATAGCCTTTGGAGTACCAATCTACCTATGCATCTGAAATAAATTGGGACTATTTCAAACCCCTTAAAAATAATTTCATGACTATAAAATGTGATTTGAGAGTTGATTAGATCCATTTTTCCCATTCGCCATCATGATTGTACTTTATATACCCTAAAACCTATACCCCAATCCCTAATCCTTAAAGTTCCTAATCCCTAAACTCTAAACCATAAATGTAGACTCTTTAACCCTAAACTAATTATTTTAGCCCAAATTAACAGCATTTAGGCTAATCATTTAAACTAAACTCTTTGTAATCAATGCCAATATAATTGCACAGCTAGCAAGAACCACCCTTGTGTTGCAATTAAAAATTTCCACCATCATGCATCATGCAAGGCACCTCTTAAATCGTAGGCTGGACTTGAATCTTGTGAAGAGGCCAATAATAAAAAAATAAAAATAGATTAGCATATTAGATATTCTAAAATAATAATATTAAATTTTGTTGTTAACAAGCTTGAAACTATTTTACATCAATGTTCGCATATTTCTCTATTCAAAAAATGGTATTGGTCACAAGAAGAAAGAATAATCACCAATTACTGTATTCTGAATGCTAATAATCCCTCCCTTCGGAACTAATAAGGAAGTGACACTTAAAAAAGTAAATAAATTTATAAATGAAATCGAGTGAAAAAAGAAGTAGATAACAACTGAATAAGTTATGAATGAAATGTGGTGGAAAAAAGAGAGATAACAACATGATAATTAAACAATTTAATGTAATTATATGAGCATTTTGAAGGACAAGGGTGCACGAAGTTATGGATAAGTTGAAAAGATCAATATAATTTTATTTGTTCACTTATTTAAAAATATGACATGAAAGAAAATAAGATATAGAAAATAGTAATAATGAGACATGAAGGCATATATGTAGAAAGGTAATAATGTAGTAAGATGTTTTTATGTAGAATTTATATGTCTGCATGATAAAAAAAAGTTGAGAGAGGATATAAAATAAAAAAGAACATATAAATGTTGAGAAGATTTATAAGAGAGGCAGAGTTGAATTAATTTGCAACAATGTTGCATCTATATAGAGAATTATGCATTGTCTTTGTTGAATTATGTTAAAAAAAGTGTGATATAATTTTTTAAGAATATAAATTATTTATGAAAAATGTAAAAATGCGATATATTTTTTTAGGAATATAAATTATTTATGAAAAATATAAAAATACGATATAATTTTTTAGGAATATAAATTATTTATAAAAATGTCGAAATAAAATTTGGGGCACAATTTTATAGGAATCAATTTTTTATCTATTATAAATTTTACTTGCAAAAATGAGAAAAAATACATCAAAAACTTATAACTAAAAAGATACCCCAAAAAAAAAGAAAAAAAAAAACAAAAAAAAATTCACTTTATAAAAAAATTTCATATCATATACAATCAAATAATTATTAATATTATATGTTATTTTTAAAACTCAATCCCAAATTTATTACCTTTTATTCATGGATCTCCTTTTAAAGTAATGCCCCTACATTTGTTTGTGTACTTGAGTTTGAAATTCCCAGGATCTAAATTATTCGAGAGATTCTGAGTAAATTCTTGACTGCACGGCAACATAGTAAATGAACATAGTGAGTCGTACGTTAAATCGTTCAATTTATTCATTTTGAACGTTATTTATGAAATATGTGTTCATTTATCAAACGAAGATGAGGACGGAAAAAGCACTCCAGTTGAACGTTAAATTTGACGGTCGACCTTTCGACTTTCTATTCAACACTGCCCTTCAAAAGTTATATGTAGAATATCTGCAAATGGATTTGCCGCGTGGAAGAGGTCCTTAACTGGAAATTCATACCATATATTTCCGGTCAAAATACGTTGGCATTAATAACAAGCAAATTACGTCGTAGTTTTTATTTGGAGTTGAGGAGCGGCGACTTTATATCTGCATCTTACAAATAGCGCAGACTCCATTGGGTCATCTGCTCAGAGGATAATTTTGGGTCGTCTTGGCCTGGAATCGGACGGTCTGTTGTGTGTCCAATCGTATGTTACCGTCAAGAGTTATATTAGGGCGTAAATGTTTATAACTTAAAATTAGGAACCTGTCATTTTTCCTAGTAATCATTAGTTCACTGTATACTAACATTAAATAAAATATTTTTAATTGTTTAAATAGATGATCTCTTAATATTAAGGAAATACTTAGTTTAAACAGGTATTAAATGCTCTTGCTTTCGACGAATTATGTGTTAATGGGCATAGTGAATTTGAAAATCAAGGCATGGCCAACTCGCATTCATTATTTTGATTATTGTAGAACCCGAGAGAAAGCGTCGATTTAGAAATATATTATTGACCAAGTGCACTCGATTAAGTTTTGGAGGTCATTTTCCTAAGTAAGAGTGCGTGTTTCTTTTTCGTCCATGAGTAATTATTTTGGATTAAATTGTGTTAAATTTATGTATGTTTTAGGGTATATTATTATTTTATTTTGGTGATGGTTTATGTAGTGTGATTTAAAATATTGATGTAAAAAAATTATATACAATTTAATTTAGAAAAATATTTCATTATTATTTTTATAGATATTTAATGTTAATGTTTTAATTCGTTGATATTTTAAAATTCGATATTAATATTTTTTAATCTTTATTTTTCTAAAACGAATATCAATTTTTTTTCAAATCAATCATTTAAATTGTGCAAGTACATTTACAACAAGATTTTTAAAAATTAATTAATAAATTTTTAAAATAATTTTAGTTATACCAATTATATGTAGAATTATTTTGTATGTTTATTTATAAGAAATTGCATAAGGGAGGTGTAATGCAAATACCGATAAAACGAGAGAAATAAGAAAATTTTAATTGAGGGAGAGCTCTGACAAAAAATTAACCATTACTCTTCTTTTTTCATGATGTGGATATATCTTCCATTTTCCATTCTTGTATATTGGCCTAATGAATTCGTAAAATTATTTTACCCAGAATACTTTATTGATGAGAGTTGGATTTTGAGGCACTTTACGTACAAAAATTTCACAATATTAGTTTGTTTTCCAATTGTCCTCCTTAGTTTCTTCTTTTTGCTCATGTTGAATTGTGTTCTTCCAATTGTAAAATTTCAGATTGTTTATCATTAACAGTTGCAACCACCAACTCCACTAATATGAGAACATAATTTTAGATGCCCAAAATTAATTTACATTTTTTATTCTCATCTATACCAGTTGCCAATAGAAGTACAAACTTGATAATGTGTTCTTCATTCATTAGTAGCCATGTGTGTGTTCCCCAATTATGTTTATTACATGTATTTTTAGCGTGTTGAATGGATTTAAGAAGTAGAAGTTGTAGGTCTTCACAAAGGGGAACATAACCCAACACCTACCTCCATTTTAAAAATGAATAATGTCACTTTTTATTTATCCTAAATTTGATGGTTTCTCACATGCCAAGTAATTTGGGATTAAATTTGATGTCTTCATGGGCGTCATAGTTGTAAAAAGGGTAATTGAAGAATAGAACAGTTCAAACAAGTGTTAGAGTATGTTGGATGTTTTTACACTGGTGCCTACAGTGTGTGCCTTTAGGAAGGTCAGAGTCAATAGATTGATTCATAGTTATCGAGATTCGATGATCTTTTAAGTGTAGAGTAGGAATCTAAAGCATGTTAGTCCATGCATTAGTAGTGAAAACTCAAAATAAGAATAAAAGACATAACATACTAAGCCAACTCCATCATGGGGTTTTGAAAATGAAATATAATAGCTAATGCAATAAGGAATACAACCATCAAACCTTCCTAAGAGCATCCCTCCTCTATGAGTGACTCAAAAACATGATTTTTCCTTGATTTGGTACTCTAAGTCTTTGTCAATGATGAGTAGCTTACTTCTCCACCATCTCTCAATGAGAGAATGAATTAGGCTCATGAAAGTAATAAATGTGTGCCAATTTTTTAATCTATTATATTGTAAAATTTTCATAATAACATTACACAAAAATATATTGAAGGAATGAGTGAGGACCCTTCTATTTATAGATTTTTGGAAATGATCAAAATCAATTATGACCATCCATCTCAAGATCAAGATGTGTGGCTATGAATTAATTCAATTTTTGAGGCTCAATCCATAAATATCCCCATTAATATTTGAAAGAATGGGGCATGCATGAGGCATGGGGTCGCTTAACCCAAATATTTATTCCATTATGGTTTATGGATGCCACCCCAATGATGAAGTCACCAGATGATGTAAATATTAGAAATGAATTTCCAATTAATAGATTTTCAATAACTTCTATGGATTTTTTACTTAAGTCCTTGATTTGGTTTAATTTTCTTAAGTGGGTTTAATTAATTTTCTACATTTATTTAGAAATTGGTTGTCCATTTAATCAAACTGATCAAAATGTCAAGTTACTGAGTTATAATTTGAATTGAGTATAATTAGAATAAGGTGTTAGTTGTGTGCAGACCAATTCTCTATTTAGAGCATTATCAACATGAAATAACACATGCATGTGTCATGTGCTTCAAAATTAGAAGAATTCAGTGGTTCAGAGCATCATTTTGTATGTTCATAATTTTAATTGAAGTGATTTAGGAAAAAATAATAATCACATAAAATCCATTGAGCCATTCAAGTATATATTAGCCTAAATTGGCACTTTTATATGACAAGCTCGAACTAATTAGCATGTTTTAGTAATTTTTGCCCAAATTATGCATTGTCGTAGAATGTTGCTTATATTGATAATTTTAGCATAATAGTGATAGGGATTGGATGTCTAAAGTTTACACTATTTAATAAGGTATGGTGAGATATTTAATTAAAGAAACATCTTTACAAAGAATGAAAGAGTTGTTAAGAAGAAGTTGGTAAGATAATGATCCATGATGCCCCATTGAGAGGACATGCAATCATTAAAGAGGGGGGTGGACTATAAAAAAAGGAGCAAGAGTGAAATTAATCCATGGATGATATTAGATCCATTTGAGATAATGTTTGCATGCATAAATTCCTAATGATAAAAATATAATAGAATATAATAGTCCCAAGGCAGGAGGAGGCGGGAAGAATGCAATCCCAGAACATAAGTGACACATTTTGACACACCTAAAATGAGGTGAAATCTATGAGCTTAAGGAATGATTGATCTTGAGACAAGTTGCACACTTTAAAATTGTGAAAATGAGGATATTAATTACAGAGCTTGGAATTAGAAGAAAAATAAGAACATTTCTCTAGAGAAAGGAAACAATAATGTGACCCAATAAAGAATATTTGATCAATTTATAAACTTGTTTTTCCCTAGTAGAGATGATTTTGATCATTAATAATTAATTTTTCCTTAGGAGGGTTGATTGGTTCACTAATTCATCTAAATATTATGCCTTAATAGGGAAAATTGGCAAGGATAGATAAAGCATATAATCTAATGCATAGATTAAATATAAGTGGGAACAAATGTAGATGTTAAGGTCTAAGGACTGAAAAAACCATAAAAAATAGGCATACGAGGATGCACAATGTAATGAAAGAGATGAATGGAAGAATGAGGTTGGCCGAGTTGACTCGAGATATGTCATGTAATCAAGTGTTTTATTCATAGTCCAGATGGACCTCAAGCCAATGTAGTTTAACCAGAAGTGGGAGAAAATATAAGGATGAAAAAAGAATATAAATAGTTCACTATTTGATTAGACTCATGGTGTATTACAAGAGATGCACATCTTGCATAGAGTCTTGTGTTAGGTATGGTGCATTGAGAGCTAATTTGTTGAGCTTCATTGACTTTTGGACTTAGAATCCAAAGAACTTGGTTCTTACTATAACAAAAGTGAATTTATACATCATAGAATTAGTAAATTATAATAACATTCTATTTAAAATGTGATTGGTTGGTTCATATGTGAATATATATAACTAAGGATAATGATAAAATATTTACCAAAATAAAATTTATAATGATTTACATTTAAACAAAAAAAACAAAAATAGATAAATACACAAATATAACCAAACATAAAATCAAGATATGAACAATCAAGATGTAACTACGAAAAATAATGTATAAAATCAAAACAAGAATAACTTAATAAACAACATGAAAGTAATATATGAATAATCAAGATCCATGTGTATAAATAAGATGCACTTGGAAAACCAAACCAAAAAATATATAAGAACAAGTTAAATACGAACCTAAACAAATAATGCCTAATCAAAAAATAGACCAAAAGTGATTATAGAATGTATTAAAAAAACAAAAAAATACAAAATAGTAACACAAAAGACCAAAACACTAAGAATAAACAACAAAGGAAAAAATGAAAAAAATAAATGGAAAGACTAGAAATTAAAACAAAACAAAAATAAAAATAAAATAAACACACATAAATAATATTTAGTCACAATGGTAGTGGAAACATAAAATAATTATTCACACACCTACAATAGAGGCATTACTCTCTATGAGATGGTGACCCTGAATCTAATAAATAATGAGACTAGAAGAATAGAATAAGAATAAAGTATAAAAAGTTTCCCCCAAGTAGTAGGGAAATAACACGAAACAAAATGGGGGAAAAAGAAGAAAAAGGAGTAGCGAGATAACTCTATATGTATGAGACAAGTAGATTCTACCTACATAGTTCCATGAATGTGAGATCCAATATGAACTTTAGGATAAATGTATTTCTCTTGGGAAATGGGATAGAAAAAAAAGGATGATATGATAACATGATTGATGTTGTAGAGAAAATAAGTAAATGGGATAGTAAAATGGTGAGAGAATTCAATTGAGTTATTTAAAAATAGCGAGAGCATTAAAACTTGAAAATACTCACAAAATAGAGAGATCATGGGCTCAAAATAAACAAAAGTGCAAGATAATTTTATTCTATGTTTTGTCAATCAGTTTTTAATGTTTTTTTTTGGGATAAGAAACAAAAATAAAATATCAATAAAATCCATAAGGAACTACCTTATTAAGGATATGCATGTCCATGGGTAAGAGTTCAAACAACAACTAATCTAGCTACAATGGGGATCATGGATATAATAAATGCCATAGGGAACCAACTAATCAAGGAGATGCACATCCAAGAATAGAATTTCCAATAATAACTAAATCTAGCTATAATGGCCCAAGATCATAAAACTGTGAGAGTGTGAGCCTACCAAGGAAAAAATGCCTACTAAACATCAAAATAATAAAAAAATAATATTATTCAGTGCTAGGTAAGTCTAAAGAACCATTCAATAGACAAAAACCATGTGCTGATGTATTCATGTTCACTTGTCTATAATAAGGATCTGTTAAATACTAATTAGGATAAATTAATTTTAAGTCATAATTATGATCATAATTAGTCAAAGGATAGAACTATCAAGGTTACAATAGTCTAGGGTATGAAAATAGTATTATTCTAATTAGAACTATCTAGGATAAAATGAGACAAAATAAATATGATCCAAAGGAGGATGATCTAGGATGGGATAAAAATAGTCTAGTTGGAATATAAATTATCCAAAATGCCAATGATCTAAAGTTTCAATGGTCTAGAGTTGTAAAATAATATGGTTCTCTTGAGAACTATCTAGGGTAGGTCAAGACATAAAGAATACGGTCCAAGATAGGATGGTCCAAAATTCAATAGTGCGATAACATGACTTCAGCACAAGTTTCTCCCAAGTAATGGGTCTTGTAGATAATGGTTCAAAACTTGTTAAGCATATAACTTATTGAGATGTACAATGTGTATGAGCTCTGGTATTTCTTCACCACTAGGAGTTGCCAGTCAGTATGCCCCTGATCTATAATTTGCTATAATGATGTATGGGTGCAACCAATTAGGTTAAAACTTACCCTTCTTTTTGCATTCATTATTAGTGTTTTTTTTTATGTTTCAAGACCAAATCAATGATTTTAGTATCTTGAGGGAGAATGCATTTGTTATAGATTTAACACAATATTTTTTGATAGGATTTCAGTATGTTTAATGTAGTGAAATACTTACCATCAAGGATTTGTAATTCTTAATACTTAGAAAATCTATAATCCTCATCATCATCAACATTATCCAATGATACTCATAGTGAAGGAATCTTGATCTCAATTAGGATAATAGATTCTATGTTATAAACTAGGGAGTATGGAGTGGCTCCCATGGGGTTTTGATAAATAGTGTGATAAGTCCAAAGGTAGGACAAATTTGTAGCTATCAATTATGACCAAAATCATTGATAATCTTCTTCAATATTGTACCAATATTTTTGTTCAATGTCTTAGCTTGTCTATTTCCTTGTGGGTTTTATGGTGTATATTTCTTAAGCTTTATTTTTAATTTTTCACAAAGGGATTTAACATCTCAATTTACAAATGATCTGCCATTATCAGATACAATATCAATTGGGATACCATATTGACAGATGATATGGCAATGGAAGCACTTGGTAGTCTTTTTCTCAGTGACATAAGTGAGAGGAATGGCCTCAATACACTTAATAAAATACTTGGTAGTAGTGATAATATGTTTATGACCATAAAAATATATGAGGTTTATTTTCTCGATGAGATAGAGGCCCTATGTAGAAAATGGCCATGGTGTAGTAATCCATTGTAGTGGTAAAGAAGGTGCATGTATCAAATTACCATGTTATTTGCAAGTAAAAAACTTCCTGACATAATTACAATCATCTATCTACATTTTGGGCCAATTGTAACTCATTCTAAGGATCTTCTTAACTAACACTACATCATTGATTTGGGCCCCACACATTCCTTCATGAACCTCCTTAAGCGTTAAATTGGATTCTTATGAATATAAACAATGAAGTATCATTCCATAATAACATTTAAAATAAAGTGCATTTCCAAGGATGGTATAATGGGATATGCGATGAATCAAAACTTTTTTATGATTATTAGAAAGGTCAGGTAGAAATACTTGGTCATGAAAATAATTATAAATGTCTTGAAAGCAAGGCAGTTGAGGTGGGGGATTGGGATAATTATTGGTAAATACCCTTTCTAAATCTATCAAGGCATGAGCAAGCTCTAAAAAAATTTAATGACAAAATGATACTCTTTAGCACTGCTATCAATCTATATCATGGACCCAATTATTGCCATTGCATTGACATATATGTTATTGGCCCATGGTACCTATTTGAATTGTAAGGTTTTGAAGTGAGTCTTGAAATTATATATAATATGCTTATAGGGTATAATATTTTCATATTGAGTCTAATATCGATATGTGATTTGATTGATAATCAATTTGAAATCCCCATAGACAATTAATTATTACATATCCCATTGTACTACAAGATGAAGTACTACAATAAGTGATTCATACTAGACCATATTATTGGTAAAATGAAAATTAATATGAAACACCTTTGTAATTATATCCCCTTGTGGTGTAATCAACAAAATGTTGGCCCCAGATCCATGAGAATAAAGGAGCCATCAGAGTACAATTTCTAGTGTTCAGACTCATGTAATAATTCTTCTGTTATCATAATAGAATCATTTGAAAAATCAAATCTAAGTGGTTGGGTATCAATAATATGGACATATATAAGTTGATTAGTAATAGCCTTCCCCTTGATAGTTTTTAAAATTTTGATACTCAATGTCAAATTCACTTAAGAGAATGACCCATTTGGACATGTGGCCTATAAGATCTCCTTTGGATAATAAAAATTTGAGGGGGTCCACTTTAGAAATAACAATGGTTTTGTTATTCAACATATAGTGTCACAAGTGAACACCATAGCTAAACATACCTTTTAAATAGGTGTATAATTATTCTCATAAGCTACCATTGTGCAACTAAATTAATAAATTAAATTTTCCCTTCCTTGATCATCATGTTAGGTCAAGAGTACCCCCGTGCATGTTCAGTCACTAAAATGTAAAGAAGTAATGGTTGTCCGTGTGTTGGTGATATCCAAATTAGTGGGTTAGCCAAGTATGTTATGAGCGTCATAAATGTTGATTGACACTCATTATCCCATTGAAACATGACCCCCTTCTTCAATAAATATATAACTATTTTCACTTATCTACCAATTATGAAATGAACATGTGAATAGATTGGATATTTCCTTACAAGATACAAAGTTATTTTAGATTGGAAGGTGAAGGAATTTCAAAAATGGCCTTGATGTTAGAAATATCCACTTAAATCTCTCTTTGTGATATAATAAAACATAGCAACTCTCCTAAAGTGACACCAAAGACACACTAGGATTCAAACAGACCTTGTACTCACGAAGTCTCTCAAAGATACTTCATAAAACATCGTAATGCCTAGCACGTGTTCCTTATTTAGCTAGGATGTCATTAACATATAATTTAACAATATCATGCATCATGTTATGGAAGATTATAATCATAACTTAATGATAAGTGGCATGAGTGTTACTCAATCTAAATGGCATAACTTGATAATAAAATGTTCCCCACAATGTGGTGAATATAGTTTTATGATGGTCTTCTTGAGATATCTTGATTTTATTGTATCTAGAAAATCCATCCATGAAGAATAACATCTCATAACCAGTAGTAAAGTCAATAATCATGTCGATGTTAGGTAGAGGAAAATCATCTTTGGGTCACACATTATTGATATCTCTAAAATTAGTACAAAGACATATGCCTTGTCAATTTTTGCAAAGTATGACTATATTTGATATCCATTCATAATAGTTTAGTGGTCTGATGAAGCCTACTCTTAATAATTTATCTAGTTCTAATTTTACTAATAAAGTGATGTATGGATGCATCTTCCTCAAATTTTATTTGATTGGCTTAGCATCTAGATGGATAACAAGTTTATATAGAACCAAGGTAGGGTCTAGGCCTGGCATGTTGGAGTAATCCTATGCAAATATATCAATAAAATCTCTCAAAATGGTGAGAATGTGATCATGCTCCTCATTAGTGAGGGAGGCACCAAGGTAAACAATTT
>JARHVA010008481.1:0-17500 GCA_037957365.1 Torreya grandis | reverse complement strand
TTTTGACATTAATAATATGCTCATAATGTCCTTTTTGACATCAATCGCAATCATATTTCCAAAAACATCCCTCGTTGTCATTGATGGAAAAACAAATGCTTCAATCTTCGAATATTCTACTCCTTCTCTAGCATTGCTTTCATTGGATTCTGATGAGTATGAACTGAATTTGCTAATACTAAACTTGCTCCCCCTTAGGCAATGGGTGCATGCTCTAATCTTAGCATTTACAGTTTTTATCAGATAAAGAACATTTTCTCTTTTCTCCACCTTTGACATCAATTCAAAAGGGATTACAGCTTTCTCACTCTTTATCCAAGTTTTATCTCCCTTTATCAGATAAAATAGCTCATCTAAGAATATGCAGCCACCAACTAATTATAAATTTGCAAAGGTATGCATACTTGAGTTACCTTTTCTCTTCTACTAGGTATTAACAAATATTTTATGATCCTCACCTAGAATCATGCTCTATCACTAGTATCTAATGATGTGATTTAAGATCCACCACTCCTAATTTATCTCTCATATTTAACTACAAGGTCCTTTGATCCTAGGACCTGACCAATTATAAAGCTCCCCTTTATTTATACATGAGGATTCAATCACAACCTGCTTGAGTTCTCATTAGTAGCATACATCATAACATCTTCAATCATGAGTGGAGCATCTCACATATGTTTCCATTCACATCATGTATATATCCTCAATCCATTCATGTTATCTGAGTTAGCTCCCCCTAATTCTATGTTCCATATTTTCATCAAAGGACTACCTATATCACACCATAACTTCATTTTAAAAAAATTCACTAAGTTTGGTGACCCAACTCATTATATAACCCAAGATACATAATTTCAAGGGTTTCTTGCATTAGAACCCTTATGCCAACCTCTTAAACATTTTTCATATTAAGAGACAACCATGACATTCTTATACACCAAGATTTGAGCTTCCACATGTTTGGGATCCTTAGCTTCCTATACCATGAATTTAACCCTTAGGGTTTAACTAAGAAACCTTGTAATGTCTAAGAGATAAAATAAATTGTTTATGAGATTATTTATCTTCATCTGAACTTGTGAACCTTATATATGAGATGAATCATTATGTCACATGAAAGCACTCATTTTATCCCTACAAACACTACAAACACAACACTTTTCTCATTTTGACACGCCAAATCCATTTGGGGGCATTGATTTATTGCCTTCTAGAAGCTTTGGAAGAATACCAAAACATCACTTGCTTCTCCACTGAAAGTATTCTCTTAAAAATCATAGACAGAGACACCATACTTCACAATATCTTAGAACAATGTGAAACCATGAATTTCCCATAACTCCTCATATTCGTTCTCCTCAATGGTCATCTTGTGATTGTAGTTCTTCCTCTTCTTCTCAGGACTAAGAGAAGTAACATGATCATCTACTACAATGTTCTATTTTTCTTCTATGATTGGATTAACAATATATGAAGATAACATAGATTCATGACATTCCTTTTCATCCAATGAATCTTCCTTACAATTCAAACTATTATCACTAGGCACAAAAAACTAATGTTTTATGCATGAAACTTGCTCAACAATATTAGGATATTCACTTAAAACTATACACACTTCAAAAATATCGTTGGCTAACACTTTAGACTTCACTTTGAGATTGGCATTTTCATTCTCAACATGAGTAGACATTGAGAGCTCTTGACATTCTCCAACCTCTATAGCATTCTCCATCATAACTTGATCTTTCACTTCCACACATCCTTAGGTTTCTTGTTGGGCTTATTTTTCTCCTTTTCAAAGACTTGTGAACCTTTATTCACACTAAGAGGTATGGATTTATTTTTACTTTGTATCTTTGGTCTTACAAATCTTGCAATACATTGTTTATCTATGTGACCAAAATTATTGCAATTATAGCATATTACATTTGTTTCTAATAAGGGTGTAAATGAATTTTTGATTATAAAGTTTATAACTCTACAATTACTAGACTTATGACCAAACTGATTATATCTATAATAATAACTATAAAAATATGAGGAATACCTAGTCATAACTTTTATTTGTGTAGGATGGGGAGTTCTTATTAAATTTGGCTTCTTGAGGTCTCTCAATCTTGTGTAGCCTTCTACATCAGCTACCTTTGTCTTCTACATCTTCCTTGATTTTGTAGAGATGAACCCATTATTCTTCTTCCTTTCCTCAGGCTTATTTTATCCTTTAGCTTTCCTTACGTCAATAGTGCTTGTATTTATCTCTATATACTTGAAATATTTATTTTTATTTGATACTAATCCTCTTTCTACTTTTAAGCTGTCATATAACTTTGCATATGTATTGGTTATGAGACTTTTCTCCTTTTCATAACTAAGACCAGATCTTTCTTTTGATGGATTTTAAGAGTTGATAAATTCATCAAGAATATCTGAACCTCCTTATAGATTTATACCTTTGTCTATTTTTCCTTTAACCTTTTCAAGCTCTTTTATCAAAGCCACTATTTATACTTCTAGCTTTATACATTAATCAGATTTAAATTGTAGTTCAATTTTAACTACACCTTCTATTATTTTAGCCTTGTCAACTTGTGTGTTTAGGATAAAAACCATATGATAAGATTTTTCAAGACTTTTTGATAGTTTTTCAATTTATTATTGTCCAATTTTCTTTCACTTTGAGTTCTCTTTTCTCAACTTGTCAATCTCATCTAGGGCATAGATGAGTTCACACTCTAGGTCCACTTCTCCTTCCTCTTCTTTACCTGAGTCTTAAACTTATTCTTGATCCATAAAAGCTAATCCTAATTGCATTAATAGGGATTCATTTCCCTCAGTGACAAAGGCACAATCATGATCATCATCTGATCTATTACACTTATCCAATGAATCACTATCTTCTCTTATATACAAGCCCTTCTTGTTTTTAAATAAGTTTTTCTTGTAATAATGGGGATTCATCCTTTTACCATCCTCTTATTTCTTAGAGTTATCCTTTTTATCATAATGGCATTTAGTAGAAAAATGTCCTACCTTACCATAGTTAAATCATTTAATGGGTAACTTACCTTTGTACTTTCTAGATCTTATTTTTAATCTTCTAACAAAGTTGGGTTCTTCTTCATCAGTCTCCTTAGATTTGGATGTAGGTTCTTTTGATTTTAATTTCTTAGATGATTTAAATTTATTTTCTCTCTTGAAATTATCTACTTCTCCCATTCTCATCTCATACCCAGTGAAGTCTCCATACAACTCATCAACAATGAGTTTAGCCAGATCTCTTGCTTCCTCTATTGTAGATATTTTAGAGTCTTACCTTGATGACATAGATCTTAGGACCTTTTTGACAATGAATGAATATTTCATCTCTTCTCCAAGGCCTCTGATTTCATTGAATATTTCATCTACTCTAAGGAGGTACTCTACAGTTTTCTCTTCTTCATTTATTTGAAGACTTTCAAACTTACCTCTATAAGTCTGTATCTTCGACTACATTACCTTATCATCACCTTCATATATAATCTACAATTTGTTCCTAATATCTTGTGCATTTTGATAATGAATCATTTTGACAAACTCTAATTTAAATAATCCACAAATAATAACATTCTTTCCCTTGGCATTGCTCTCATATGCCTTTTTAGCATCCTGATCAGTAGTTGTAGTAGGAACTATATATCAATTTATAATATACATCCATACATCAAACCCAAATGAGGATAAATATGATTCAATTCCAATGCTAAAGAATGCATAGTTTGATCTATAAAGATAGGTGATTTATTTGAGCTTGACTAGCCATTTGTGTTTATTGTCTAAGATCTACCTGAGCTGATTAAGCTTTTTATAAGGAACCAGGGCTTTGATACCAATTATTGAAACACAACTATCTACTAAGGGGGTGGTTAATCAGTAGATGTATTAAATTAATCCTTTTAATTCCTTATTAAAAATAAACTAGAAAAGATATGAAGATTTAAAAAATATGCAAAGATCACACACACAAAATTATATGACAACATATGAATATATGGAAAACCCAATATGAGAAAAACCACTGTGAGAATATATGCTAGAATATACTGTCCTAATCTAACCTCATAATCAAAACCTCATTGGTTACATATTTAGAAGCATTGACCCTAAGGAGACACCAATCCCCTGGTTTAAGAGCACCAACTCTAAAAAAGAACCAATTCCCTAATTTAAGAGCACAAACTCTAAGGAAGTACCCAATCCCTAACTGAGCACAAACTTAGCTTATCTAATGGCACCCACCACTCAGATATATATGTATCTATAACTCCATATTATAATATAGATTCATAAAATAATCCAATCTCAATTCTCTATTACAAGTTTAGTCTATAATACATTGCACATTATCTCTCTCTACTCATTCACTCTGCCCCTTTATCTCTATGTCTATACATATCTCTTATTAGACACACTTCATCTCTCTCTACAACCTCTTATCTTCTCTTATCTTTTAGTTATGTGTCTATTATATTTCTTTTTTTGACACAATTCAACTACACCACCAACAACAACAATAGCTCTAATAGCAGAAACAACAAAAACTGTATCTTAGTGACATTGTGTGTGTGTGTGTGTGTGTGTGTGTGTGTGTGTGTGTGTGTGAGAGAGAGAGAGAGAGAGAGAGAGAGAGAGAGAGAGAGAGAGAGAGAGAGAGAGAGAGAGAGAGAGAGAGAGAGAGAGAGAGAGAGAGAGAGAGATGATCTTATGTACTAAATTATAGATCATATGATGAAGCACAAACAAAATTTATGTAAGAACAAAGTTGGACTTTCAAGAAGTTTTAAGCATAGTTGGATTTATGATAGAATAATCTGAGTGATCATATTAGTGGAATTATATCTCACATGAACAAAGGATTAAGGAAGAGATGAGCATATGTTTTTGTTCATTATCATGCCTACTTTATATGGTAAATTTTTTAGAATAGGTAAATGAGTGAAGAAAAATATATAAATGTGTAAAATTATCCTTCCAAGCATATTAAGATGGTCCCCATAGTCAAATCTACACAAGGCAATGTTTATGCTTGTTATAAGATCTAACAGTGAGTGCTTAATCATACATTGAATAGCCAATGATGCTCAGTGAAGTCAATATGTTAAAGGTACCTATGAGTGAATGTGCTAATGATAAGTGTCATAATCACAAAGCTTGCATAGTAAACCTACAATGTGGTTCAATGTCAAATAGTCAACTATTAATATGAGGATGCCAAGTGTTTCAATAGAAGGAATTGATATTAATGTGTAGAAAACATGTTGTAATAAAAAGTTTCACATCAATAAAATCTCATCAAAGATAAAGTTAAAGCTTATTATAAGATCGAATGGTGAGTGGTTGATCATGTAATGAATATCTAATAGAGTGAGTGGACTTAATGGGATAAATTGATTGATGTTTATCAACATAGAGGCAAGTTAAAGACCAAGTTAGTTTGATAAGATCAATCGAGATAAAGTGTTCTAAAGTCTTAGGAATCAGTGAGATTAGATCGAGTGTTCAAAGTTTAACCATGTATATAGATAAAGTTTTTGCTACTTTAAATATCTAAAAACATGTAGTATCTCATATCAAAAAGATCAATGTACACATTTTAAAGTTGAAATGTTAAAGTTTGGAATTTTACAAAGATCGGATGGAGTGTGTGAGCTTGTCAAAACTTGATCTAAAAAATGAATTTTAAATTTGAGAAGACTTAACAAGGATCATCAGTTCATGGTGCCAAACTTAAGATCAATAATGAATATTTAAATATATGATCATCCCAATGGCCAAGTGGTGGAACATGCAAGAACTTGTACTTAAGATATAAAATATGACATAGACAATGGTTTAGATTGTAATGATCAATCAAATTTGTGTAATATATAATGTATATCAAAACTAGAGCCCAATATATGATAAAAATACTAATGATACCAAGAATCCTGGTGGTGGAGCATGAGTTTAAGATGTGGGAGAATTATAGTTAAAGATAGGGGATTCCATCTATTTATTCATCTTCTCTATAAACCTTCATACATGTAATATATGACATCATAAAAATGCCTACTCATATTTTTTCTTGCCATTTGCAAATTTGACTAAGTATGTGAAAACACTATCAAAATGCCTAGAGTTTAACTTTACACATGTACATATTTTGTCATGTGATATTGGATGACTTGATATTCAGTATATAGAAACTAGGGAAAAAAATGAACAAAACCATATGATCATTTTGTACTGATACCTCTACATGTGCAAATGTTAACCTCATCAAAATGCTTACTTGGTTCTTCTTGAACCCTTTTACAAATTTGGCTAAGTATAGAAATTAAGTGAATTCTTTTGATGTAGCCAACTTTTCATCCTTATATCTTCTACCACACTTCATCGCATGACTTCAAATAGAGTGCATAAAAACTAGTGATTAATGTGATCAAAACCATGTGACCATCTCCCTTAAACTCATCTACACTTGTCAATGGTCACATTAGCAAACTGCCTATTCATATTTTCCTTTCATAGACCCAAAATGTCTATATGAGCAAAATGAAGAACTAGATAAATTCCACTCATGTAAAAAATCATTCCAATCATTATTGACCTTTGATAAGATCCCTTAAACATTCTCAAATCACCATTCTTGGCCCTGAACACCAATGACACCCAAAATCCCAATGATGTTCCTTTTAAAATCAATGGCATGCTCATAGTGTCCCTTTTAACATCAATGACAATCATATTTCTGACAAATTTGGCAACCTAGAAACATGAAAGGCATATTTTAGTTGGTATGTGAAAATGCCTATGTGCTCTATAATGATTTATTATGCAAGGGTTATGATAAATAGATCATGTGAAGTGGAAGCAAGGTCACTTGGGTTGATATAATTGGATTTATATAGATGCAAAACTATTTACATGTTCTTATTTACAACCAAGATAATAGTTATAATTATGAAATTTAACCTCTAGATGTTTGGAATACTAGTAAGGCTATAGATGTGTAGAAATGGTGACTTCAATCCCATCGTGGGGTGACTTAAGATGCTAATGTAAAGTGGATTGGATAGACTTCACTTCATAGATCCAAGGATGACCAAGAAGTATGTTATAAGGAAACTCAATATCCATAATATGTAATAAAGTATGATGGGACATAGACCCAATAATGATTGGCAAACAGATAGTACCAGAAGATTCCCTTTTAGCAATATCGTATGCCTTAATTGGAACTGTCTCTAATTAGATGTCCTTTTTTGTATAACCCAATCATTGTACTAGCTTGAAGGACACTACATTTAGCCTTAAATGATTGTTTATAAGAACCCACTTGATTTTTTGGTTTTCAATGATGACCTCAATATACAAGGGGTTCTTATGGATAGGATCAAGAGTGGTCATGTCTCTCTAATCAATTGTAACCTATCTAAATCGAGATAAATAACCTATAATTTTATTAAACATTCAAGGTTAATTTCTTGAGGAATAGTGGATTATTAAAGAAGGTCATTCAAATCAATGGTATGGATATCAAACGTATGTAAAAGATATAAGATATAAATTTGTTCAAGTTTATTACTTGGTCCCATATACTATATGGATTTTCAAAAGTACCATGGGAAGGTTTAGCCTTGGTTGGTATAGTGTTCAACTTCAGATCTGAAGGCATAATGTTAATATTAAGTCTATTAGAGGTACAATCACTGAGAGGATGGGATAAATAAGTGATGATAGATAATCTAATTCTAGTTACAAACACTTAATCATTTAACACATGCATTCATGAATCATACAAATTAACCATTACAATGAACAAATAATATATAGCAAGATTAAACACATAACACATGACATATGTGGGAAACCCTCTAGGGGATAAGACCCAATTAACCCTACAAGATGGACTACAGTCCTATAAACTAATACCTAAAATTAAACAAGCACCAAATGATCAAAGAGTAACCCTCCCTTAGTTTAATGAGACACCAGTTCCATAAGGAGTTACTACCCTTGTCTAGCTGAACACGCATAATAACTAGACTTTAGCAAGCTTTATCTTACAAGGAGGAACCAACCCCATATGAAACCAATGTTCTCTGCAACATGTCCATACCATCAATATCATACATCAATTACCTTACTAAGTAAAACACTGAATAACCATGCAAGAACACTGAAGAACATTGAAACACACATTGTCATTGTCATTCTAGCACACATGACACCTCATCAACATCCTTTACAACCTTGGGGACATCATTTTAAAAAATATAATAATGTCCCCCTTTTTTATTTATGTCAACACCAATACAAAGATTATGTTCAGACTTATCTCTCTCTTCATGCAATTTCTCCCCCTTTGACATAATGATAAAATGGGCTCATATTCTGATCTTGAGGAATTTTAAAGATTTCAAGGACTAATAATAGGAGAGGACCACCTTTGAGAGATGATATAGACATCCCCTAACATTATGCATACCTCTTATTACCTTGAGCTTCTCAAACATGCTCTATGATTACACTCTTCTTTGATCATACAGAACTCTATGAACACAAAACATATAAAAGCAACATAATCTATTTGAACTTACCTTAAAAACACTAAGAGGGAATCCCCCTTACATTATGCACATCTCTTCAAGCCTATCAAACTATCTGAGTTACCTTCCCCTAACACCATGCTATATCTTAAAAGTCATCTTCAATAGGGCTCCTTAACCAATTCTATTTTGACAGCTGGAAACCTCTATACTCTGCTTGTAGACCTTGAGGACCAAAATACCTCAATACACATTGAGAAAAAATACTTTCTTCTTCAAATAAAATATTTCTCCTAATAATCATAGGTAGAGACACCCTAACCGAATAATGTGAAACTAAGATTTGCACATAACTCCTCATAACTCCTCATTTGATATTGATAGTTATTCTTCTTTTTTTACATTTAAGACAAGAAACATGCTCATCCACTAAATTATTCTCCTTTTATTCTAGGATTGGATTGACAACATATGGAGAAAATAAAGATTCATGATATACCTTTTCAATTAAAGAAAGAACCTCATCAATGAGCATTGACAACTAATGTTCTTTGTATGAAACTTACTCAATAACAACAAGATATTCTCTTAGATCCATACATACCTAAAAAATAGCCTCAATTAGCACTTTGGTCTTTTCCTTGATCTTGACTTGAAATTACTTTTGATTCTCCTTTTCTATTTGGATAAATGCCACATTCTCCTGGAATTCCTGAACCTTTTTCATATCTAATTCCTCTTTTACGTTAGGAGGCAGTTCACCTTGATATTTCAACTCAATTGAATTAGTTTTATTGGTATTCACTTCTTTAAGATTCCATACCAAGTATTGACCTTTCTTAAGCACACTAGGATGTCCATGCACCTTCATATGACTTGAGATCTTCCTTATATAATATCTTACAATATAACCAATCTGATGATAACTGAAACAAATAAGGTATTATTTCTTAGGTTCATTAGACTCAAGCTTAATTGTCTTAGGTATCCATACCTAGGTTAGTATTTTCCCAAGTATTATGGGGCATAATCTAGAAATATGTCCCATATCATGAAAATTATAAAAGACTACAATATCCATACCTCTAGCTGACCAGTTACTCTTCCTTCTACAATTTCTTGCTTCATGACCAAACCTATGATAAGAAAAATAATGACCATTATAATATATTTCATACCTAATGGAGCATGGCTACCTGATGGATCTTTTTTTTGTTGACCTTGGTACTTGCATCCTTCTTGTCAATAGCTGACCTCTCTTGCTCTTTCTCAAGTTGTTCACCTTGACAACAAATTACTCATATCCATCCTTCAGTGAATCTAGCTTGGTAATCAATTTAACATTCTCATCTTCTTTAGCTCTCATACTTGAACTTTCAACCTCTAATTAAATTCTAAGTACTTGGATAGTCTCCTTATCACTCTTAGCTTCTTTATCCATGTCACCCTTTAATCTACATGATTTATCTTCAATAATCTTTATAGAATCAAGATTGGACTTTAAATCATCATGCTCACTTTACTTTTAAGTTATTTTATTATTTTTGGGAATCTAGTGTTTAGATACTAAATAATAAGGGTCTAGAATAAGATTAAAAAAATATGGTTTAATGGGGAAAAATATATAGTTTAAAAAAAAGTAATTATATAAGAGTAAGAATAATAAAATTATTCTAAATCAAGATGAAATGAATGACTCAAGAGATAGTAATTGAGGTGCAAGATTGAGACACTTTCAGGAATCTGAATCTATATTTTGTTTTCTAATTAGATAGGAGCATCATAATAAGACACCATAGTTTCTAGTGCTTTAGTCCTTCCTTGAAGCTATTGTCCTTATTATGTAAGCTTCTTGGGTTTTGTTTGTCAGGTTTGTGTGAGATTATGTACCAAATTTGGAGGGTTAATAGTGAAAATATCTTCTTTTAAGTCTATTTTAATCTTCAAATCATGTATCCATCTACATACATGCAAACAATGAAAACATCAAAAGTAAAAGGGGTAAAAACTAGGTTAGGGGAAGAATGGTTATGTGATCTAGAATCCCTACTATCTTGATCACTACCTAAATTTACCCTCAATCTAGGGTCTCAAATAAAATGTAGTTCTCCCTTAGGGAACATGCATAATCAATGCACATGATGGATGCAATAATGGCTTTTGCCTAAGCCCTTCCTTGATCAAGCATACAAGTCTATGTGTGATACAGAGAAGTTTAGAAATACTATTGACTAATTTTATTATGTCTAATGTGCTAAAGTAGTAAGCTCTATATATAAAATGCCTTATGAAGTCTTTTACATTAGAGACTCATTATTTTGAATCTAGGAGCTTTATTTCCATTTTTTCTGAAATTGGATAACTTAGGGATGAAGCAAAGAAAAAGAGTGGGACTCATCTATCAAAAGAAACTGAATTTTAAGGCTCAAATTAACCTTAGACAAGAGAGATAGAAATTGGATACCCTAGGTTTCATCATTGTAGTCCAATCTTAGCACTCATATCCTACAAGCTAGGGACTAGGGGGATGAAATAAACATGGAAAACCTAACCTAGATGATCTTGAATAACCATTTAAAAGGATTAGGATGATTGTGAATAGGTAAAAAGGTGACTCAACCTTGAAATAGGACCAAGATGACTAAAATGAAAGACATGACTAAATGTGAACAAATCTTCTATTCTTCAGTCAGAGTCTCATGTGAAAGGACTATGAAAATACATGATATTTGTTGTATATACATTTTCCCCCCTTTTGATCTAGTGATGTAATAAAATGAATTAATAGAGTAAAATAAATAAAAAATGTGTACCTAAATGTACCTTCATGGAAATAAATGTGCTAAAAAAGGGTCCAAATTCTTAGCCAAGGAAGTGGATGGAGGACTAATAATGCTTGGAGAAATAAGGAATCCCTAAAATGGATGCCCTTGTACTAAATCTGAATAGTGCCTAGAGAAATAAGGAATCCTTGAACTGGATGCCCCCCTGTACTGAATCTAAATAGTGCATAGAGAAAGAAGGAATCCTTGAAATGGATGATCCCTATAATGACTTTGAAGAGTGCCTAGAGGAAGAAGAAATCACTGAAATGGATGCCCCCTTTACTGAATTTGAATAGTGCCCAGAGAAAGAAGGAATCCCTAAAATGGATACCCCTTGTACTAAATCTAAATACAAAATCCATATAACATGGAGAAGGAGGTCAATGTTTACCCCTATACTAAATTGACTAAAAATGAGAAATGATCGAAGGCAAAAAACCATTATCTACATTCTATCCCACATAAACTCATGTAGTCTAGAATGTCTGTATAAAATTTATATGATGTGAAGAGAAAAATCTATCATTCTCCCACTTTGAATAATATGAATTGTAACTAAGAAGTGATTGAAGGTTTAAATCTAATGTTTTCCCTCTATCCCACACAAACTTGTATAGTCTGTGTTTAGGTAATGCTATGGACCAACTATTTAATATGATCATATGGTCTAACCTGGTGACAACTTGGGTACAGTTGGGTATAATCTAAAACTCTGTTAAATGTATAAGAAGAAAATGGCATGTCTTGCCATTCTAATCAATATAGTCTTAACTGATGAAGAACATGAACATCTATGTCATGCCCTTAAATATGGTATGTGAGTGATGCATCTATATAATCTGATAATCTATATAACCACATGTGATATGAGCTATCATGTCATGTCTCATGTGAAAAGACTAAAGACCAAAACAATGTGCTCTACACTATGATTATAATTTGCTATCTAGTTTGTAATGGTGTCATGTTGTATGAAGCTATATGTGTGAGACATGTAGTGATGTACATTCTCTCAAATCTGATATCTATTCTAAATCTATATAAAAGTCACTATGAATCCATAAAATCTAAAGCATTGTATATCTAACTAATATGTGTATCTATAAACTAAAGGTATGTCCCTCTGAATGTCCAAATTAATGTTGAATGACCCATGTAATCTTAATTGCTATATATCTTAACCGATCTGAATTAAATATGACAATTTTAACTATTAAAGGTGTAAGAACCATGATGAGTGATCCATGTAGTCTGAATCACTACATATTTTGATTGGTCTAAGGTGAATCTAATGATCTCACTATTATAGGTGTAAGAACTATGGTGTATCCATCTATGAGAGTGTATAAGTGTTTTAGTTTAGTGTATGAACAAGAATAGTATGAATGGTTACCCCTTTTAGGAAGGGATGAAATTTGTGATAGAGGAGGTTGATCCAAAAGTGATGAATAGTGGCATAATGCTAGGAATAATGTTGGTATAGTTTTTTAATTGATTTGAGAAGTTGATTAATTATTTAGACTGAGTTATTGAAAGTTTGGATGAGCTTTAGGATTGATGAAGACCAAGTTGTGTATCTGGGCATAAGAAAGATAAAAAGATGTGTGTGTCATATTAGACAAATGATGTAATAATAGATTAAGGTTTGATTTATATCTAAGGTGTTGTCATCATGATTTTGTGGAATAAAATGGTTTATAAAAAGGAGCTACAAGGTTGAAGCTATGGGCAAAATGGTATTTTGATTTGAATGGAAAAGTTGTTTGATATAGGAAAATTGGATTTACTCTTGATTCATTTGCTCATTCACTAGTGTTATATTTGGATCTATAAAGTAGGAGATATGCCTAGGAGATGAGAACCTACTATATCTTGGTTGAGTAGTTGGTAGTGTAGATTAAAGCTGGTGGGGAGATTACTTTGGTTAGTAGCTAAAACATGCAATTTAGGCCTATTTGGAAACATATTTTTGATGATTTTGAACTATTTTAAAGCATATTAGGAATTTTTTACTAGATTTAGTGCTCTTATCCCTCTTCCACCACTGTTGTCCAAGATCCAGTGCTATTGTCTAGGTTGCAATGCTCTTATCCAGTGCTATTGTCTTGTACTTAGTGCTATTGTCCTAGAGGATACATTCTTTGGGCTACTTCTTGGTTTAGTTGTTGTATTTGTTACTTGGCTATTGATTTATCATGGTGAATTGATATATATATATATATATATATATATATATATATATAGGTTTTTTGAATTGTAATTTGCTATCATGTAGATTAGCTATTTTAATTGACATGGTTGACTGATATATATGTTATTTTCTAGGGTTTTATAGGGTGAGGTATGGATGAGAGAATTTTGTAGAGACCAAGTGATGGAGACACTAAGATTGTTACCTTTATCAGTTGATGAGAAGCCTATGATGGAAAAGGGTAGGGTTAGGTCATGTGTGCAACTTAGACACTATGCAGTGGGATAGGCATTTGATTACCGCCTTGTGTGATAGGTGGATTGTAGAAACCTATACTTTCTAGCTTCCTACTAGAGAGATGACTATTACTCTAGAAGATGTGTATCATATTTTGCACTTGTTGGTTAGTGGATGACATGTGACTTTGCAAGATGACATAGATACTAATGATATTGATCATGCATCCTTGTATTTTGCTAGTGTGTCCTCAGGCATACATAGGAGAGGTAATGATAGTGATGTACTATTGTTAGTTATTTTATAGTTGAATGTTCCATGTTTTTGGAAGTGGTTGGTAGTGTTGTTGGCTTCATTTGTTGTAGTGGATGGGAGTAGTTTGTCAATTGCATATAAGATACATAGGATTGTATGCAATGTAAAGGTATATGGCATTATGTTCTCATGGGTTAGGACTATGATTTACCACTTATATAGGGACCTTTACAAGTTTACTTAAGAGGCATTAAGTGTTGGTTTGAGTGAGGCTACTTTATTTCATTATTGTGCTTACGAGCACATAGCAATTGTATGGCTAATGGGATTATCAAGAGAGAGGTGGGCACCTCCAAAACCATATGGGGAGTGATGGATAAGTTCATTGGCTATTAGTTCTCCTAGGATGGATCACTATATATGTGTTTTAGATACATTGATGGCTTGAGATATCATATAGAGACCCTATAGAGGATTCCCTAGGTGGCTCAAGGTTAGAGTAAAATTACAGTATATGAGGGTCAGTTGTTGATTACATGACCATTAGACTGGAGTGTATGAGTGTTTTTAATATTAGCACATGAATAGATAGTTTGAGGTTTCATAGGATGTGCCCCCAATAACATGGGTGTGGGTGAGGAGTACACAGACACTATTAATAATAGGAGCTCATGGTAGGCCTATTGAGGTTGAGATAACACTGCTACCTTTAGATGTGTGGGATGTAGTTATAGATATTCCTAACATAGATGATGTTGGTTGCTCAGATTTATATACCACATGGTGGGTGAGGCATGAATGGGCCCCATTTCACCCTAATGGTGGAGGGGATGCCCTCGAGTAGGAGGATCATGCTTTGATCCAGATAATTGAAGGTAAGTTTTATTTATACTTGAGTTGTGTACAACTTCAAGTTTTTTAATGTTTTTGTTTCGAAAGTGTATGTTTAACATAGTGTTGTATTTTTATGTGTAGGTGTAGTGGAAGGTGCTAAGATGAAGTAAATGCTTGGGTAGATGGTGGAGATGATGAGTATTGAGAGACTATTATTGAGTCTACACTTTATGAGCTTACATGAAATGTACCTAATGATGTTATGGAGGAAGGTTTTATAGAGAGAGAGATAATTATGACTAGTGTTTATGCTCATTTATTTGATAGGTCTATGATAGCTATGATTACTTATGTTATGGAAATAAGAGAAAGAGATGAGTTGAGGGCTTACTTGGATATCTATAAGATGCTTCTACTTAATTATTAATCACAAAGTAATTATATTATGGATGAGTACATGGATCTTAAAATATGGAATGGAAAATTACATGAGGAGAATGGCTAATTATTGGAGTGAGAGAGCCATCGCAAGAGGCATTAGATAGGTTGAGGAGGCATGGGTCCATAGAATGCTATATTTTATGATAGGACTAGTACTAGAGGAGAGATTGAGATTGAGAGTGACGGCATGATGCCCACTCATGAGTGATTATATTTTGATAAAAGTATATGTTTTAAAAAAAATGTATATATATATATATATATATATATATATATATACCTAGTTTGATTTTGGACTCATGTGTATTCATGTTATGGATTTTGGAATATTATTATTTTAATGTGTTGATTTGAAATGGTTGATTTGATGTTGATTTTGAAGTTGCAATGTTTTGCTAAGAAGTTACTTGGGATACATGATTTGATTTTTCATGATATGTTTGTATGTGATGTTATGTTTGATTAATAATCATATATAACGAAAAAATTTGATGGTTTTTGTAATTTGTAAAATTGGTTTGGTAAACTGAATTGGTTGGAAATTAGAAAATTAAGATATTGGTAGGGTCTGCGTTTGGATTTGGATGTTGGTTTGTCTAGAGATGGTTATTTAGAACTAGGAATGTTAGTTGCAAGTAGGGGGATGTAAGATAACATTTTGTACATACCACTTCCTTGAAAGTGGCTCAAGATTACAAAGGTTAGCTAGACCTTTGGCTCCATCATTGCCTACTAAGTGAAGCTATAAAATAAAACTGGTATGACTATACATTTTAGTATTTTATGTTGTATCAATATTTGAACACTATTGGCCAACTAAAAAACTGCCCATACTACTCATGTTGTGTAGGAATGTCCTCTATATTTGATAATTTTTATTATGTACTAACTGTAGTTATGTGTGGAGCTTCTAAAAAATGTAACTTTATTGGTCATACAACTCAAACTATGTGATGTGAAGAAGGCTCATATGTCTGTAATCATATACCTTGTGGCATCTATTGTGATGGGTATCACTATGCAATATATAGAGATGGAGGTAAAACCTATGATGAGGGCTCATTTAATCTTAACCATAACGGATTGATATGTGAGATAGGTTCCATAAAATATAGCCATAGTGAATATTTATCATGAGCAATACTCTATGGTGTAGGGTTATTTAATCTTAACTGTGATAGATTACTACATGAGATAGGACCCAAAAAATATTCTTGTAGTGAATATTTCTCATGAGTGGTACTCTGTTATGGTGCCTGTGACTCTACTAGATATGTATATGGAACTTCACTATGTATTCTTCAGACTACAGCGCTATATTTAGGTTGTTGTCATTATACTAGTTTCCAAACCTTCTGAGGTGGTGCAATAGGAGATCTCTTATGAGATTTTGTTATAGAACCTACATTACTCTCATGATGAGTGGTTGATGATTCCTATAAATAAATGTCCTAGGATGACTCAGTCATGAAGGAATGAGATATAGGGTTCCATGATGCAGGAGATCTTGGTGCCCCAAATGTGAATGCTATAACTCCATTATTAACACATCTAGTAGTCCTATTCTTGAGTCCATAATAATCATTATCTCTATGTCCACAAATATGATGATAGTTACAAAAGGGCCGATGTGGTTATCTATATAAGAGATGTGGATCTTGTTAATGAGTAGAAAGCAATGTGATTAACTTCCCATCTAATAGTGTTGATAATATGAAAGATTGGTTATCTCACTTTGAATCAAACTATAGTGATACCTTATTGGTTTTATCTATAGTGCATAGTGTAGGTTGTGCTCTAAAAATTGGCTCTTTGTTCTTAACTAGTTGTTTTTCTAGTTTTAGTCTCCTATCTTATTTAGGACATGGTGGATGATGAGTGCTAGGAACTATAGCTGATGATGATGCTATAAAATCTAGAGTGATCTGATCATTTGAATCTACCTCAATCAATCCCAATTTATTTTCCAAAGCTAGAACTGTATAACACAAGTGTCTTAAAGAAGACTCTATTTGATATACTAGATTCTCAAGGAGAGTTTCAAATCTCCTTAATAAATATATGTTGAATATCTAAATCTACTAGTTTCTATATCAATTTTAACATGTCAAACTTGAATCCTAAGATATACTCACTAAGTAGAT
>JARHVA010008480.1:347500-480687 GCA_037957365.1 Torreya grandis | reverse complement strand
AGAAAGTAAATAACTATCTTGATTTTTTAAGTAGTTGTATTCTACAAATTTATAGTTATTATTCCTTGAAAATAAGTTATGAGATTATAAAAAACATGCTTCTTATGATAACAAATTATAGTATACGAGGTTGATGTCACGCAATGTGCACGCACGCACGCACGCGCACACACACACAAAACACACACACACACACACACACACACACACACATATACATATATCATATGGTATCATAGAATGTATTAATTTTATTTAGAAAAGAGTGTGTGCATGTGTGGAACTGACTTGGATCTTTGAGTGATCTAATTTTTCATAATGAAAACTTTGACCAAATTAATGTTATATCTAAGACATGTCATTCCACTATACTTTCTAGTTTACATTTATATGAGTGATGTCATTGTTGGGGATCAACCAAAAAATGTTGATTACACTTATGAAAGCAATAAAATGCGGAATTAACCAAAAAGATAAGTAACTAGAATGATAAATAGCAAAGAACAAGAGATACAAGAAACCACCCTAAAAAACTTGTATTAAACTCTTTACAGAAGGAATACAATTGAAGAAACTTCTTTTCTTCCACACCTCTCTCAGATGTACAGATCTCTCTCTAGATCTCTTTCCCTCAAGAGCTCTCTCTTAAATTCAATCAACTCCAACAACCTGGAATGATTCACATATACAATTTTGTACTGTTCAACATTACATTACAATAAGCTAAGAAGATCTATCCTATTATATAGAATTAGGAAACATGAGCATACAACTATAGCCATCAGATGCACCTCCTAATCAAGGGCTTTAAACAGTCTTACTAATAATAGAGATGCAGACTTAAGACTATCACTTAATCCTAACATGCAAACACTCTGTTCTGTCCATGAAAATAGCTTTCTAGACGCACAGGTAACCGACATTGGTTTTTGCCTATTTTCCTGTGACCGACGTCAGTCGATCCCTACCAACACTGGCATCTCCTGGTCTGCTCCTGACCGACGTCGGTCGCTCCTGACTGACACTGATGACTGTGTAAACTTACAACTTTGCAAAATGCTCCTTTGGTGAAGCTTTTAGCTCCACACCTTAACAATCTCCCACTTGGAGATAAATAGCTACACCAGTACCTGTACAGCAACATCTTCTAGCTCCTCCATCTTCAACTCAATCATGAAGACCAACAGAAGTTGAATGAAGATTCAACTTCTCCTTTGTTATCGGCTTGGTTAACATATCAACAGGATTCTTATCTATATGGATCTTCTCCAGCTTCAACTCACCATCCTCTAATACCTGTCTAATGAAGTGGTACCTAAGCTGTATGTGTTTGGTTCTTGAGTGAAAGGCTGAATTCTTAGCCAAATGAATTGCACTCTGACTATCACTATATAATTTGCAGCTCTCTTGCTCCTTTCCAAGCTCTTCCATGAACTGTGTCATCCATATCATCTCTTTACTAGCCTCTGTCATTGCAATATACTCTGCTTCTATAGTTGACAAGGCAACAACCTTCTGCAACTTTGATATCCAGCTAACCGCTATTCCACCAACAGTGAAAACATATCCTGTGGTGCTCCTTCTGCCATCCAAATCACCTGCCATATCTGAATCTACATAACCATGTAGAGAAGTATCTGAACCTCCATAGCACAAATGCCTACTGCTGGTTCCTCTCAGATATCTAAGGATCCACTGAACTGCTTTCCAGTGTTCCTTCCCTGGATTGGCCATATACTTACTTACAACTCCCACTGCTTGGGCAATATCCAGTCTAGTACATACCATTGCATACATTAAACTCCCTACCATGGAAGAATATGGAACTCTACTCATGTACTCTACCTCATCATGTGAATTAAGACATTGTTCTTTACTCAACTTAAAATGTCCAGCCAAAGGTGTGCTTACCAGTTTTGCATCCTGCATATTGAACCGTTTCAACACCTTGTTCACATAATCCTCTTGAGACAAAATCAACCTGTGATTTTTTCTGCCTCTCTTAATGCTCATGCCAAGGATTTTCTTTGCTACTCCCAAATCCTTCATGGAAAATGTGTGAGCTAATTTCACCTTAAGCTCAGAGATATCCTGCATGTGTGATCCTGCAACTAGCATATCATCTACATACAACAATAGAATAATATATCTACCATTATTTAATCTCTTAAAATACACACAATGGTCAGATTGACACCTACTATAGCCATGCTCAGTCATAAACCTGTCAAATCTCAAATACCACTGTCTAGGAGCTTGCTTGAGGCCATACAAGCTTTTCTTCAATCTGCACACTAACTTCTCCTTACCTTTGACCTCAAATCCTTCCGGCTGATCCATATATATTTCTTCATCCAAATCTCCATGAAGAAACGTTGTCTTAACATCAAGCTACTCAAGATGCAAATCCTCAATAGCAACTAAAGACAGTATAGTCCGTATAGAAGTCATTTTAACAACAGGAGAAAAAATATCACCAAAATCAATACCTGGTTTTTGTGCAAATCCTTTCACTACCAATCTGGCCTTAATCTCATCTATCCATTTTCACCTTCTTTCAATTTGTAGGTCCATCTATTCTTAAGTGTCTTCTTACTAGCTGGCAACTCAACCAAATCCCATGTTTGGTTCTCTTTCAAGGACTCCATTTCTTCAACCATGCCACGCTCCCACTGATTCTTGGATTCCACCTATATTGCTTCTTCAAAACTCTCTAGTTCTTCACCATCAGTAAGCAATAAATAGAATAATGAGGGGAATATCAAATTGGAGGTTTACTTACCCTTTCTAACCTCCTGATGGGTGTCTGAGACTCATTCACAACATGCTGTCCACCCAAATTCTCTGACAGTGACCAACCTCGATCACCTCCAAGCCTATAATTGGCTGATGTCAGTTCTTCCTGACCGGCACTGGTTCTTGTCCTACCGACATTGGTCACTATCTGATCGACATCAGTTTTTGTTCTGCCGATGTCGGTTCCTACCTGGCTGATGTCAGTCTCTATGTTTTTCTGTCTGTGATTATATTTTCTCGTGAGCTCATTTTGGACCGTCACCTCATCTAATTCTCCATTGCTCTACCCAGATTGATTCAGCTTCCTCAACTGATCATTATACATCACTTTTTCATTGAAAACAACATCATGGCTCCTAATTATCTTGTTAGTTCCTAGATTCCAAAACCTAAATCCAAAATCATCAGAGCCATAGCCAATAAATGTGCACCTCATAGACTTAGCATCCAACTTCTTTCTATTTTCCTTATCAACGTGCACAAAGGCTTCACAACCAAAAACTTTGAGAAATGAGAGATCTACCTTTTTACCTGTCCATGCCTCTTCTAGAATTCCACCATCCAGAGCTGTAGAGGGTCCTCTATTAATCAGGTACACTACAGTATCAATAGCTTCTACCCAAAACTATAAGGGCAAACTAGCATGCAATCTCATACACCTTGCATGCTCCATTATTGTTCTGTTCATCCTTTCAACAACTCCATTTTGCTGAGGTGTCTTTGGAACCATCCTTTGCCTATGGATTCCATGCATATAACAATACCAGTTGAACTTGTAGCTGCAAAACTCACCACCATTGTCAGATCTCAGGCACTTCAATCTTCTGCCTGTTTCATTCTCAACCATAGCTTTCCAAATATTAAAAGTCTCAAATACATCATATTTCTTCTTAATACAATAGACCCATACCTTTCTTGTAGCATCATCTATGAACAAAACATAGTTTTGTGATCCTCCAATAGAAGCAACCTGAGCCGGTCCCCACACGTCTGTGTGAACAAGCTGCAACTTATGCTTCTTCTTTGTTGACCTAGTCTTGAGAAAACTCACTCTCTTGTGTTTCCCAAAAACACAGTGCTCACAAAAATCTAGATCTATGCTTTTCAAATCTGAAAGCTTACCTTTTGACTTAAGAATGGACATTCCCTTCTCACTCATGTGACTGAGCCTAGAGTGCCACAATTTTGCATCCACATCTAAAGTATATAATACAGAAGGAGAATTATTAGTAACACAATTACATAAATAGAGATTACCTACTCTCTTACCTCTGGCCATTACAAGTGCACCCTTGGTCACCTTCCAAGATTCAGATGTGAGAGTTACTGTACAACCCTCATCCCCTAACTTTCCTACAGAAATCAAATTCCTCTTCAAGCTGGGAACATGAATGACATCTCTCAACACCCATGTGTTGCCATTCTGCATTTTCAGCTGCACTTTTCCTTTGCCAATAATTTTACAAGGCTCATCATCCCCTAAATACACTTCCAAAATCTCCATGGACATAGTCACTAAAATATTCTCTATTAGGGGTTGTATGAAAAGATGCACCAGAATCTAACACCCAAGATTCTATATTATTATGCAAAGAGAATATTAAAGCATCTTATGCAATACCTGCAACCTTTGCTTCTTTTTTTCCTTCGTGCTGATTGTCCTCCTTAGGCTTTGACCAGCAATCTTTTCTTATGTGCCCTATCTTTCCACAATTCCAGCATTGTGGCTTCCTGCCATTTTTGGATTTGGATCTACCTCTCACCTTTGACTTAGACCTTGATCTTCTCTTTTTGCCTTCCCCTGCTCTCAAAACTTAAAGCGTTCCCTGATGTTTCCTCTATGTTTTTCTTGCGAATTTCTTCATTCAAGATTACACTAACAACATCCTCTACTTTTAAAATATTTGAAGCAGATGCAGTATTACTAACTGCCATTACCAAGCTATGCCAGCTTTTAGGCAAGGAACATAATATTAAAAGAGCTTTAATTTCATCATCAAACACAATTTTGACTGAATTTAATTGATTTACAATTCCATGGAAATCATTTAGATGATTAGATACAGATCCACCTTCCTGTATATGCAAATTAAATAATTGCTTCATAAGATATACCTTATTAGAAGCTGAGGGTTTTTCATATAAATTTGCTAAAGTAGTCATCAACTCTACTGTTGTCTTTGCTTGTGATAAATTAGATATCACAGTAGATTCCAGACTCAGTCTTATAGACCCCAAAGCCTTTCTATCAAGAACTTCCCATTCTTCATCATCCATGTCTGTGGGCTTCTTTGCAATCCCACCTAACGGTAAGTATAGATATTTTTGATACAGATAATCCTCTATCTACATTCTCCAATGTTGAGAATTCTTGCCATTAAACTTCTCCATTCTCAGTTTACTTTCTTCTGCCATTGCTTCTCCCACTCAAACAGAAATCCCTACAGAAACCCATGTGAGTACCCTATAATCAATACACACTAACTAGATCTAAAACACCTATTAGTCAACCTGAGCTCTAATACCACTTGTTGGGGATCAACCAACAATGTTGATTACACTTATGAAAGCAATAAAATGCGGAATTAACCAGAAAGATAAGTAACTAGAATGATAAATAGCAAAGAACAAGAGATACAAGAAACCACCCTGAAAACTTGTATTAAACTCTTTACAGAAGGAATACAATTGAAGAAACTTATTTTCTTCCACACCTCTCTCTAGATCTCTTTCCCTCAAGAGCTCTCTCTCTCAATTACAATCAACTCCAACAACCTGGAATGATTCACATATACAATTCTGTACTGTTCAACATTACATTACAATAAGCTAAGAAGATCTATCCTATTATATAGAATTAGGAAACATGAGCATACAACTATAGCCATCAGATGCACCTCCTAATCAAGGGCTCTAAATAGTCTTACTAATAATAGAGATGCAGACTTAAGACTATCACTTAATCCTAACATGCAAACACTGTGTTTTGTCCACAAAAATAGCTTTTTGGATGCACAGGTAACCGACGTCGGTTCCTACCTATTTTCCTATGATCGACGTCAGCTAATCCCTGCTAACACTGGCATCTCTTGGTCTACTCCTGACCGACGCCGGTGACTGTGTAAACCTGCAACTTGGCAAAATGCTCCTTTGGTGAAGCTTTTAGCTCCACACCTTAATAGTCATATTAGATAGAGGATTCATTTCCATGGTCTATGTGACTATTACATATATTAGTGATTGTACAACACATGGTTCTAGTTGAATTCTTGATATTTGTATTGCTTCTATATACCCCTCCATGAAGGGAAGGGCCACTCCTGGGGGGAAGGTGTGTAGGAGACCGATAGTCTATGGTTGGAGGAAAATCACCCCGATGATGCTCTCCCTCTCTTCATCTTTTCAAACTTATTAGAATCATAGTCATGTCTATTGTATTGATTTTGGATCTATGTTATGAGGCTCAAATGTACTATTGTACATATTATCATGTGTATTATGATATTCAGTGATAAATGTAATATTTTGTACAATTTGAATTATTATTATTAAATATAGTAGTGGCTATATAACTTGTACATAATTTTGAATATTATAAATAATATAGGTTGTATATTTATGTATATCTATAAATTTATATTATTTTAGTGTACTTGTGTACCTTTTACTCTATTATATATTATGAGAGGAATTTTATCATTTATACTATTTTATGTTGTTTAGAAGCTAAATAAATTGCATCCTAACCAGTGGGTTAGTTGTAGTTTTGCATTTATTATTCTAGATGTATTTAATAATAAAAAATTAGAACATAATGATAATGAATGAATATGGTTATGATAAAAGTTTGTTTTAAAAAAATTGCATAACTTTAAGCGTAACCTAGTGGGATTGTAATAACAAATAAACAAAGGAGCTAACTACTACTTTTATGCAAGGATGGGAGAGAGAAGAATTACTTTTCCTATCAAAGCATGATTTTTAAAAAATAAATATTTAATCTAATACAAGATTAAAGGGTAATTTAATCTAATATACTAATTAAAATAAATAAATCTATGCTAAAAACCTCCAACCTGATCCTTGTGTAGACTAGCTAAAAGTATGAAATTATTGTATTGTGGTCTTTAGTATACTAGCTTCTTTACCTAAATGAATATTTACATGAATCTATAATAATGAGGATGAATGAATGACTACCACAAATGGTAGAATAATAAGAGAAACACAACTCTAAATAAAGAATAATTGACTATGGATAGTTGAAGACACTATTTGTATAGACCAGGTTGTAAGAGCAATGGCTCACCCTATTTAGAACTGTGTAGTAAAAAAAATCAATCAAATTAAATCTACAAACTAATTGCACCAGTTTGTGGCTATAAAGGCTTCAAAAATCTTAAGCTCTAATGCAATTTTTTCATTAAAAATCAAGCCAAAATTAGCTTATTATATAAGAGTAATGGAGGTTATTAATGAGTTTAACTAAGTTAAACTAGGAGTTGAACTTAATAAGAAATTAAAAAAATTGGAAATAGAAGAGGAAGTGAGTTGGGCATGATTAGAGGAAAACTTAAGGTGGAAAGAGCAATAAACAAGACAAAATCATGCAAAATGCATCAATGAATGAGTCTCAAAAGCTAAAATTAAAATACAAGACAACGGTGATAGAACTACCCCTACAAATAGGGGTGGCTATGTAGCCATCACTTATAGGGATAAAACCACCCTATAAAATTATAAAACTGCCCCATATTTAAAACAAAACCACCCTTATGTGATAGGTTTATTAGGGTATTTTACATAACTACCCTGATGAACCTGTCACACATGGGGTGGTTTTATAACCCAATACAACAATTTTGTCACCTAATAGGGTGGTTCCATCACCAATGAGAGATTTTTGAAAATGAGCTAAGGGGAGTTGTAAGGGATAACAAAAAGGGGATTTAAGGGACATATAAGAGTAAGAGGGAATAAAAAGGGGAAGGGGTGTTAGAAAGTTCTTGTCTAAGTGTTATTAGGAGGTGACTGCATCATCATCAGACTTGTCATGCCAATAATATAACACCACAAAAAAATTTGGTGTGTATATATTGACCCCTTAAGATGATGCATTATCATAAATTGATGAGGGTGTAGTTCCAAGTAGTGCTATGTGAAATGGAAATAAGAAATTAGAAATACTTGCCTTACTTACCTTGGTGGTACAACAAAGATAGTCGACACTCCATGTAACCTACAATCAAAAGATGAAAATCAAGTGAAATATGACAAGAAAATGGAAAACAAATTATGGACAAGAATTTGTACCATACATGTGGGGAAGATCATACTACTTGAACCATCCCATCTAGAGATTGAATCTAGTGCCAAGTGGTCTAGAACTTGTAAAACTTTAAAAATATGTTACAAAAGATAAAAAGCAATTAAAACATCACTTTTAAAATTCAAAAAAATATTATTTTTAAAAATAAAAATATTCATAGAATGTAAAAATATACCAAAATTAGAAAGTTTTAAAATTAAAACAACTGACTTGGGGCCTAATATATTCAAAAACTTACCAAAAACCAACGCATTTGTGCTAATCACTATTGAGATTTCTTGGGATCTAGATTGCTTGTGACTATTTTGAGTGAAAAATTTGTCAATGGGAATAATATAATGAGAGGATGGTGAATCTAATAGTGAGAGGAGTTGTAGGGTAGGATCAAGCAAGTTTTGTGCCCCTTTTCTTTTTGTCCCAATTTCATAAATTTTGATCAAATCTTACCAAAAATCCAATTAATTTAAAAATTTATAGTTTTAAAATGTTGATGGGGAAGGGTAGATTATGAAAATGTAATATTTTTTTATTCAAATGGAATTTTTTTAATTTTTTGGGGGGTTTTAGAGGGCATGCGACTGATAGATGAAACTACTGCTTTAGGGATGGAACCACCAACCTTCACAAGTAGGTGATTATGTAACCACCATAATAGTTATATAACCATCATTGTTTTCAATAGATAAATTATGTAACCTTCACCTAGGTCGGTTACCTAATCATTTAGGGTAGTTACATAACCACCTAAGGCAATTACATAATCACTACATGCAAACAGGGGCAATTTCATTCACTTGAATTGAGCTCTAAAATTTGAATTTTTTTTCCTTTTTTGAAGGATGGAATTGGTCCCTAGGATGAATTAGGTATTTTGTTTATCACAGGTACCTTACATACATTGTATCAGAACTCAAAATTAGGAATGGATCCCTTGAGTCTTGGCACTCCTAATGACAGATGAGTTAACTATTAGGACTAGCCTAGAGGTGATTAATTCATCATTGTCAAATAAATGTAAATGAGTAATGTTTTACTACTCATAGTAGGTAGGTTAGATTATTATTTTTTTGTTAAAACATTCTATATATTTTACAAATAAGCTTATTATAACTCCTATATAATATTATGGAAGTTTATTGTGTGCAACCCTACTTCATAGGAATATTTGATAATGCTTTCCTTATTTTATAAGGGACTATTTCGAGCATATATATATATATATATATATATATATATATATATATATATATATATATATATATATATATATATATATATATATATATATATATATATATATATATATATATATATATATATATATATATATATATATATATATATGTATAAATAAATATTTATAAGACTATTTGAACTGATTGAATAAAATATTTTTCATCTGCATTATGTAGTATCAGATCATTAAAACTCTAACCCTATAAAAAATAGGTGTAATAAATTTTCAAGAGGTTCCTATATAATATTGGAGAGGCTTAAGTAGAAAGAAATCCATAACGCTTCTTACCTCCTCCTAGACTAGTCCCCTGTCTACACCACCCAACTTGTTTATGCATAATATTGGTAGTAACAGAGAAGTGACAAAGAAACATCCTCTAACTTGGTAAGGAATTTCCACCTACATCAAGTCGGGTTTGCATTTTAAAGCCTCTAGTTTATTTTTATGTTTAAAAAAAGAAAGAACTAGATTTTAAAAAATAGAAACAAGTTTGAAATAGTGTCACAAAAATTAGCATAACTTTTTTTATCTTAATGAAATTTGATGATTCAAATTACTCCATAAATTTGAATCATATGAGAATAAAACCCATAAAGTAATTGGATACATATTTTAAAATGTGAAAGTTGTTTGAGGTTGAATTAGGCATTTCAAGTTTTATGTAAGAGGGAAAAAATAGCATTAAACCTAAAAATGGTGACCTCTTAGTTATAAACAATTGCTAAATACCTGTTTCAAGCATTGGAGAATCTTCTTGGGTGTTGGAATTGAAGTGGACTCTTATTTTTTGAACATTTTTGCTCTACTTTAGTATACATGGCATCATTCCACCTCGATCATGTCATATTTAAGGCATGAAAGTCTATAATATTGGAGCTAAATTTGGACACCGATAAATATAATATCTTTAGCTTCAAAAAGTAATCAAAAAGGGAACTCCATGTAACCCTATTCAGGGTTTAATCTTAAAAAAATGCCCAATTTTTTACATTATATAAAATATCCTTCATATAAATCAATATGTAGGTAAGCAACCCACTTGGTAAAAGGGTGATTTTTTGAAAGAAAAGGTATGGGATTCAAAACCCATCAAAGCCACCACTTAGTTAAAAAAAATTAGCAGACTTCCAAACTTAAAATTTTAGCTAAATTTAGTTATGACTTGTTAAAATTGGTAGGAAAAGTCATATAAAAAATTACAAAAAAATCATTTTTTCAAAAAAAGGAGTGGAATTTCATTTGTATTGTATATTTAAATTATATTGTAAATTCATTTACAATATTATATTACACAAATCATGAGTTTTTAAACCTAAACATAGCATTTGGTATAAGCTTTGCCTTTGTCTCACATTTATGGGTAAAGCTGTTGCACTTGAGTTACTACATACATAGCCTAATATAGATGCAACAATGATGTTTGGGCATCGAATCTATAAATTATTGAGGAAAAATAAGGCACATGCACTCATAGCCATCCCTCCATTACCCATTCATTATAATCAAAAGGCATAAATCCTGATAGGTGGAAATTCCAAGTATATAGGGAAGTTACACCCATGTATACAAAATTTCATCTAAATAGAAGATAATTATTTTATGAACCCTTTTTAGTACTATTTAGATAGCATGTAATATATTATTTCATGTACATTGATTCCTCTTTCATGTACCAATGGGTATATAAAAAATGTGAGCTTCTTCTACATACCAACTAGTATATAAGAAGGGCATGTATATAGGAAGTCTTTTATATCAATCTAATGGTATATAAAAAGAGAAACCTTGATACTGAGAGTGATAAGGAACCAATCCATCACCCACAATCTTGATCATGGTTGCACAACCACCAAAATTATTTCTATCAGATTCACAGTTACCCAAAGGTGATAACTACTCTTATTATAAGACAAAGATTAGAACTCAACTATAATTTGAGTAAATTTACCATGTTGATATTGGCTCCTACACCTGACATGCAATAACTATTGACCAACAATGTAAATATGACAAATCCAATCAAAAGGTGAAATTGATCATAATGTTTAGGGTATTGAATGAGGTAAAACCACACATATGTGAAACCAAAACATCTAATGAAGATTAGGATAAACTCCAAACTGTATATGAGGCCAAAAATGAAAGCATAATTTTGCATCTACAAAGTGAAATTCACTCTCTCAGATTAAGAATACATGAAAAATTATAGGCCTTTTTCAATGTTGCAATACTAAGGGCATCACTACAATCCTTGGGTGAGATAGTTTTATATGACTCTCTTGTACACAGTGTCTTGAGAGCTCTACCACCCTCATACATGATGTTTTTTATTACTTTGACTATCATAGAACAAAATCCATATTTTTAAAAATGGTAAACGTGTTACAATAAGAAGATTCTTTTAATACTCAAGAGGAAGGAAAATAACATGTTCTCCCTTCACATAAATGCAAGAAACCCATTAAGTCTTCAAATCCATCAGCAAAATAGAATCCTTGATAGAATCCACAAGGGGTAAATCACAAAAATAATGTCTCATTTATGGTCTTAATGGACATGAACTCAAATATTATTGGTATAATACATTATAAAAGGTATCTTTTAGTGGCCAGAATCCCAATACCCAATAATCATCCCCATCAACTCAAATTAAACCACAAGGATAGAAAAAAGGAACTTGGTGGAAGAAATCCAAGCAATAAGGTAACATTATTGAATAAGAATATAATGATGAAGATGAAGACTTCTTGTACTATACCTATTTCCATGAAGAATCCACATCACAAAGTGACATCTGGTATGTTGATTTGGGTGCAACCCAACATATAACAGGAAGAAAACATTATTTTTTCAATTTGAAGGACATACCCACCAAATATCATGTCTCTTTGGATGATGATACATCATATAATGTGCAAGGGATTATCAACATTGCTTTGCCTCTAGGTACACAAACATATAGAATAACATATGTACTATATGTACCCAACTTAACCAAGAATCTCTTGTTATTCAGTCAACTTTTGGACCATAATATTAAGATTGACTTTGAATGTAAATGTGGGAAGAAAGCGTGTTTTATTCAATCTAAATCTAGAAAATCAAAAATTGTTGCACAAGCATCCAATGTGAGATGAATGTTTTAGCGTGATTTCATTCAAAAAAATAATTAGACACTTTTTGTAAAGGATGTAGACTCAGCATAATTATGACACAAATTATCTAGTCACATCAATTTTAGATATCTCAACACACTCTATCATTTAGACATGGTAAGAGAATTTACACCTCTTAGAAAGGGTACAAACAAATGTCAAGATTGCTTAGCAGGAAAATAACATAGAGCTCCATTTTAGAAAAGTATATATTGGGCCTACAGAAAAATTGATCCAGTGTATGCCAATCTATGCATATTGATGACACTTGGTTATGTTGATTTTAAGTACTTTATGCTATTTGTTGATGATTTTTATATAAAAATGTTGGTTTAATATCAAAAAATAAAGATTCAATCCTTTAAAACTTTCCAAAAAATCAAATTTGTTTTTGAAAATGAGACTGGTCAAAAAATCAAAACCCTTCTCTTAGATCATGGGGGGAATTTTACAAGTAACAAATTCAAAATTTTTTTGATATAGAATAACTTTTTGTCATCAAATTAAATATCCACATATACCTCAATTAAATGTTGTTTCTAAATAGAGGAGTCATACTATCATGGAAATGGTACAATGTATGCTATATGATTCAGGGTTGATAAATTCATTTGGGTAGAAGCAATCAAAATTATACTATATTTTCTTACTAGAGTTCCCACTGTAGCTCTTGATGGTTTAACACCATAGGAATCATGGTCAAGGTGAAATCCATATATAACACATCTTTGATTTTTTGGATGCAAATCAAGTGTGCACATTCCCAAAAAGAAGAGGAATAAACTTGACATGAAAGAAAAAAAGTATGTCTTATTAGGGTATAATGAAGAAAATTTGCCTATAAACTCATAGATCTAAAAACTAGACAAATATACACTAGCAGGGATGTTAGGTTTTTTTAGAAGATACAAGTATTATCTCCTTCTATAATCTCACCTGGTAAATCAATTAGCCCCATTGAAACTACATAAGATGTCAAATCCCTAGATGAAGACAATGGTGATGATGGGAAAAATGGTGTATCTCGACCACCCATAAGTGCCACTCAACATATACCTAAATTATATACAAGTACACTAAGAGATGTTAAATTGGATGGTGTTCTAGAACACATCCAACACTGCACCAAGGATTCATAATGTGTCTTGTGGAGATGTCAATTTGGCCTTAATGAGTATGATTATTGAATATATTAAGCCCCCTACAATTCAGGAAGCCTTACAGTCAAAACCTTGGAAAGATGTAGTGGATGCAAAATATAATTCTTTGATGGAAAATTAAACATGGCATATTATAAACCTTCCACTAGGGAATAAACCAATCATATGCAAATGGATTTTTAAGTCAAATTACAAAGCAAATGGTAGTCTTGACAAGCACAATGAAAGGTTGGTTGTAAAAGGGTATGCTTAAAAGGAAGGCATTGACTATGAGGAGATATTTCTCCCATAGCTAAGATCAAAACTATCAGAATGATTTTTTCTCTATATGCACAACTTGGTTGGAAATTCCATCAAATGTATGTAAAAATTCCTTTCTTAATGGAGAATTATAGGAAGAAGTTTGCGTGACTCAACCACAAGGTTTTATCATTCTGGGAAAAGAAGAGAAAGTTTTTAGATTTGTCAAATCATTATATGGTCTTAAATAGCATCTCAGGGCATGGTATATTAAAATTAATGAGCATCTCTTAAAACATGGATTAAAAATGATTCCATATGATCCCAATAACTACCTCAAAAAAAAAGGGGGAGATGGTAATCGTAATGGTATATATCGATGATCTAGTCATCACTAGTAGTTCAGTGAAGATGATTGACTCAATAAAGAAAGATCTAAATTGATCATTTGACATAATAGATCTTAGGCTTCTAGATTATTTTCTTGGTTTGGAAGTTTGGAAAAGATAAAATCACATATTTATATCTCATCTCAACCATGTCAAGATAATGCTCAAGAAGTTTTACATGATGGATTATAATCTAATTACTACACTAATAGAGAGAAGTCTTCAGTTGTCTCAATAAGATCCATCACCATAGGTAAATGTAACTCTATATCAGTATTTAATAGGGAGTCTTATTTACTTGACTTATACTAGGCCATACATCAACTATGCTATCAGTTATCTTTCACGGTTCATGCAAGATCCCAAAGTTTTCCATTGGAAAACAACAAAGTGAGTATTAAGATACATGAGAGGAACCATGGATTTTGGCCTAGAATATAAGAAGATCGATAATTTCATCTTAACAATATATTTAGATTTAGATCATGCTGAGAAAATTAATGATAGGAAATATACTTCAGGATTTGTATTCTTTTTGGTATCTAGAATAATATCATAGGGGATCAAGAACAAAAATTGTGTTTCAAGGTCCTCCATAAAATCATAATATTGTGAAATAGGAAGAGTTGTCTATGAAGTGATTTATCTCAGACATATACTTGAAGGATTTTGAATATCGTATAATCACCAACAATCCTTTATTTATAAAATGAATGAGTGGTGAAGCTTATTCACAATCCTTTATTTCATGAATTCACCAAATATATTAAGGTGCAAGTACATTTCATTTGTGAACATGTTCATAATAAAAACATCCAACTCTAATATTATGTGATAGATCAACAATATGAATATGTTTTCTCTAAACCATGTACGTGGGAAAATTTTGAGGCATTAAAAAAAAATCTCTCTTGTTCACTTGAGACAATATTGAATTAAGGGTGGTAATGTTAGGACTAACTTATGGGTGATTAATTCACCATTGTCAAATAAATTTAAATAAGTAATGTTTTAATACTCATAGTAGGTAGGTTATATTATTATTTTATTGTTAAAACATTCTATACATTTTACAAATAAGTATATTATAACTCCCATAAAATATTAGGGAGGTTTTCTGTGTGCAACTATGCTTCATAGGGATATTCAATAATGTTCTCCTTATTTTAAAATGGATTATTTAGATCATATAGCTATGTATAAATGAATCTTTGTAAAACTATTTGAATTTATTGAATAAAATATTATTTGTCCACATTATTAGTCATCCTAGCTTAAGTTAGGATCCTATGGGTTGCACAAGTAGTGATCATCCTGACATCTAACTAGCTATTTCATGACATCTTGACTTATTATAACCATGATCAAAACATTTTTGTGTTCCCCCAAGCACAAGAGAGTGGACAACACTCTCATTGATGTCTATCAGATCATAGGCCTTCTTATAATTGGTCGATTAGTGTATATTCAATCTAATAAGAGAAATTGTGAGTCCCGTAGTTGGGCAAAGCATTTTGGAGATTTTGATGCACCTAATGTGGGTGTGAATTATGGCATGATTATTTTTTGGGTTGAGGTATCAATTATCCTCAACCTACATAAGGTTTTTATTATTATTCTTACATCCTAACTAGTGAAAAATAAGGGTACTTATAGGTTATTATTTAGTTGGTCCTTAATTATGTAATGTATTGAGGAGAGGGGATCACACTACTCCTATACCTAAGAGTTATTAGCTTAGACTTATAAGGATCTATATCATGTGGCTCATATAGGAACCTATTAATTAGTCACCTGATAATTATCATCATCTAGATATATGAGCACATCATCTCTTATCATAGGGGAGTGTTAATTAGATGGCTTGGGGATATTATGGCTAGTATATGCATAGATGTACCTTGAGTAGTGAGGAATTTTACAATAATTGACTTGATTTCCTCAAATTACCAAGACACGGTTGGGTAATGGGATGATGAGGGGGTTTACCTTGCAGCAGATCCTAGGGCCATTTATGTTTGAGATAGGTTCTTATAAATTGAGTTAAAACTTGTAGATAGGGTACCAAAATAGTTTGGCATGCCATATGTAGGAAAACTTCCCATACCTAGAATAATTTATAGAGGAATATGGAAGGTTAGAGCTATGAGATTGGGATTCTTGGCATGGCACCCACTTGTGAGATGGGTGCCCATCACCTGACTAGTTCATCCATGAGTGGCACTTGGAGCTCCCTTATAGCTAGTTAGGGGAGGAAGAGGATAGATTGAAGTGGGTAAACAATAGATGGGTCCACCACCTCCATAGCAAGGCCTCACTCAAGAGGACCCTACATAGCATCAACATCTAGGATGTGGAGACAATGAGGCCCTAGAATATATCAAGCTGGAGGAGGACCTAGACATTGATGAAGAGGAGGCTATGGATGATGATTCTGACCCTAATTAGTGTGATGGGGATCTAGGTAAAATGTTGATTTACATATTTCCATTTATAGTTTGTATCTCACTTTTTGCTTAGTTTTTCATTTGATTTTACATGTTTTGGATCTTTATATCAACTAGACCTAACATTAATTTTACACTCTATCATTTTAGATACTATGAGTGGGGGGAGGAGTATGATCAGGGACATCCTGATCAACATTTTCTATTTAAACATTAGCATGACTAGAGATCGGCTCTTGATAGATCTTAAACTCCCTATAGGAATTGATCATCATATAGATGTATTTTCCCCATCATATCATGCATCTATAATTGTGATAGTGTTGAGGATGGAGAATAATACCTTATTATCCAAGATGAGGAGAGAGAAGGCCCTAATTTATATGATGATAGGTAAAGGATGAGGTTAAGCCTCCATCCACAAGACCCATAGATAGGGGGAAACCTCATAAGGAGGTGATATCAAGGGCCACCATATTGGCCTCTAGGTTAGATTGGGTGAGATGACCTTTTATGGAGGCACTAGCAAGAGACAACTTTAGAGTGGTATCCTTGACATTCCTCTATAACAAGACCTTTGCATAGGAGGAGGACAAGCTCTTGAGGCTTGTTATAAATGTTTTATTTTAGCATTGTATATGTTGATTCTTTTTTTAAATTCTTTGAGTCACATTGGCCCTCTACAGAGGTGTTTGTATTAGACATTCTTTTTGTACAAGATCGATAGTTATGATGTGTGTGTGGATACATTTGGTTTACCTTAGTGACTTGTCATCATGTATCACAGGTTTTAATTTCCATGTTTTTATCTTCAATATGAACTCTAGATGACTAGGCATGTGATATTATATCATGTATCTATATGTTTTTGATATAATTCTATGGACAATGTTTATATATGAGAGAATAAAATATATGCAAATGTAGTGTGATGAATATATATATATATATATATATATATATATATATATATATATATATATATATATATATATATATGAAATTGTAAGTGTGCTAGAATTTATTTTGTAGGTGATGACCCAATTATTTTATTTACACAACACATGACTCTTAATCTATAGCAAATAATGAAAAGTGGAATAGGATAAACATGAGGTGATAAGAACGAAAACCTTAGATAGATTGTTTTCAAGAAAAAGGACTTATCCTTACAAGTAAAGGGGGAAAGTGTGCTCCTTGTTAGAACTTAAAAAATACTAACTTTATTGGCTTCATTCATACATAATCGGTTCTAACATAATCGGTAAGTGGGATAAGGTTACCCTTCTTGAATAAACATGTAAGCAATATTTTGTAATCAATTTTAACCTAGACACTTTCTAATTTAATGGCGCTTCTACATTTAGGTTTTATTTTCTATTTGTGACCCCCTACACTTAGTCTCATGTTACTAGGAAGACACATGGGCTCATCACCAAAGGTTATATGTAGGTTAGTAAGGGGCACCTCTCCCCAATGTTAACCCCACATAACTAGTAATATCTAAGGGCGCTAACAGGGTAATAAGTGTGAAATATGACTCTTGTTTTTGCATATGCTTTTGATTTTCATGAGTGTCTATTTCTCTTATTTTCAAAAACTTTACCCCCAAATCTTGGTCCCATGCAACTAGTAAAATGCAAGAGTTCATCACTAAAGACCAAGATAGGTGAGTAAAAGTTACCTATTTTTAAGCATGCTAATGTTTTTCTTTAGAAGACACTGTGAGAAGAGATTATACCATGGACAAGCTTATAGACTAGGCTATAGGCTAGAATTTTCTAAATTGTGTAAGAAGACATAGGGAAAATAAATGCAATCTATTTGTATTAACTAAGGCAATAACCAATATAATGCTGATTTTGAAAAAAAAATCTATGGGATGAAAGTGTACTATGAGAATGGGATGTTATAATATGTTGCATTTTGAAAGTTTAATGTTGTGTGAATTAACAACCAAATAATCACTGAATAAAACATTTGATATACAAATGAACATACAAACTATGAAAATGAAATGCACATGAGGGTAATGTGATATATAAGTACTAGCTATAGAAATGTTTTAGGTAAAAAGATTTCAATTATTCACTGAATCCTACCCTCTAGAGTGCATAACTGATAAGTTTTGTTATTAAAGTCCTCAGTCACTAGGTAGGGGCCTAACTAATTTGGTCTTAATTTTTGACCTTCCCCTTTATATGTTTCAATATAGCTATCAAGCATGAGGAAAATATATCCTACATGAATTGGGCACTCATGGAGTTTTTTTTGTAATATATACCCATATGATCAACATAAGAAATATGATTGTTTACAGTGATGATCCAACATTTGTCTAAAAATTCTAGCTCAGCTAGTTATACCTCTCTGCATTCTTCATGATCAAGGAGGACCTAAAGGGAAAAATTAAGGCTAGGTATATCCACTTATAATTGTATAACAGATTTAGATCCAAATATGAGTGAGTATGGAGTTTCCCCTATGGGTGTTTTAATAGTAATCTTGTAAGCCCAAAGGACTAGATAGATCTATAAGTGCCAATCTCATTTAGAATCTCTAATGGTTTTAACCAATATTAACTTCAAGTTTTTGTTTATGGATTCATCTTAGTCATTGGCCTATGGGTAATAAAACAAATTGAATGGTGTAATATGGTGAATTTATTGCATAGCTCATGAATATCAAGGTTTTTAAAAGGAGACCCATTATCAGTAATGATGACCTATGGGACCTCAAATTGATAAATGATTTGGTTCAAAATAAATTTGGTAATGACCAAACCTATGACCATTATTAATAGCATAATTTATACCCACTTAGAAAAATAATCATTCACTATGATAATGAAATGATGACCATCTAAGGAAGCAGGGGAGAGCTTGCCTACTAAATTTAGGCCTCAAGTGGAAAAAGACCATGTAGTGACTATGAAATGTAGTTCCCTAGTGGGGATATGTATCTCATGTGAAAAGTGCTAGAAATTATTTCATTTGTGAATATACTCAACAACATTATGGTCTAGGGGGACCAAAAATGTCTCATTGTGTGTATTTTATGAGTAGTCATGTGGCCAGATAAGTGTCTACCACAAATTCCACTTTGATAATGAAAAATGACTCTTTGTGACTCCTCTTGGTCGACACACCTGAGTATCATGCCATCAAAGGCCTTATGATATATAATTGTGTCTAAGATAAAATACTTGGATGTGATGATGAAAATATGCTTCTTATAATGTTAGTTTGTGCCTTTAGGATAAATATAGTCGATTAGGTATTTGATGATGTTTGTGTATCAAAGAGAAGAGCTAATATCAAGTTTTCATATGTATCATATCAATTCATCAGGAAATTTAGTATTGATGAGATCATTTACTTCTAAGGGAGAATAAACCAACCAATTAGAAATTATCTATCCCTTGATGAAATTTTGGTTGATGTAAGTTAAATCAAAATCACTTAGGAGCATGATGAAATACCTAGCCTTCTTATAAAGAGTTGGTTGGGTTAGAAAAGTACACAGGGCTTGATACCTCACAATAACTCTTATTTATTAATTGAGCATATAATGTCATAACCATTTGGTCACAAACACTATAGCTAATCATTTATTTTATGCTTGAGTGTATCACATCTCATAATCAATAATGGTTTAGCTAATGAAATAAATGGCACATTGTTTGTTGGTATCATCCTCCTGAGCTATATTTAGGTGAGATACAACTCAATTGTTCTAATTTAAAGTATTAAAGGATAATCTATATTATGTGCCATTATTATTGGGAGAGACATAAGTAAGTTTTTCACTAAAAATACATCATGATTATCACCTATCCAAGTTAAGCAACTTATCTTTTTAATCAGGTTATTGATAGGATGAACGGTATAGGTAAGATTAGGAATGAACCATCAAATGGATCTTAGCTTACCCAAGAATGTTCTAATGCATAATTCATCTATGGGAGGAATAATTTAAAAGATTTCTAAAATCCTAATATGGTCATTATCAATCCCACATTGGGAGATGATATATCCTATTATTTTTCTACTGATGACTATAAATACTCATTTTTATGGGTTAAGAGTAACACTGTATTAGAATAAATGTGTTAATATGGTGCATAACACCTCTAAGTGGTCTACTCATCATCTCACTTTATTTGAAATACCATCTATGTAGACCTCCACTATATTATGAATAAGATCTTGGAATATATGGGCCATGGCCCTTTGATATGTTGCCCCTATGTTTTTGAGATTGAAAGACATCATGACATAATAAAAGGTCATCATGGCATAGTAAATGAGGTATTACTTTGATCCTAATCAAAAATGTAAATCTTATTTTATCTTTAAAACCCATCTATGAGTGATAATAACTCATATCTTATTGTTACATCAACAATGACATCGATGGAAGGGAGAGAGAAGTCATCTTTAGGACACACTTTATTTATATCTCAAAATTTATGCATAATATTATCTTACCATTGTTCTTGAGAATGCATACAATGTTGGATATCCAATTGTAATAGTCTATTGGCTTAATAGTTCAAACTTTTAAAATTTTGATAACTTCTTATTTTTCTAGTAGCACGATCTTAAGCTTGATGGGTTTGAGTTTTTTTTACTAGTTTTGCATCAAAAATTGTAACTAGGTTATGGACCATAACATCGGGTTTGATTCCCACCATGCCAATGTAAGAGAAAATAATAACATTTGAGAGATCAGTGAGCAGGTACTTGTGGTATTCCATTCATTGAATGTAAAGTAAAGACCCAAGTTTGAAGAATTTAGGACTCCTCTTAATGCCAATGTTAATGTAAATGGTGTCCTCAATGAGGGAGGCATTACCTTCCTCAAACATGTTAGGGGCTGGTGGAAGATTAGGATATTCACCCTCCATATTAAAAATGTTGTTTCATCATTAGAGGATAGGTAATCATCAACTTGGCATTAGGAATAGAAGTATTCTCTCCTAAGGGAAGACATGGGATAGCATGCAAGATTGAAAATGCTCTTGTGGTAAAAATATGGGAGGTCATCATATGCTCATAAAAACTCAATAATAACCTCATCATTCTCAACTAAGTTAATGATTAATGGACTTTCATCTCTTTCATTATGGGAGATAGTTTGGTCACTAGGAGTTTTACACACAAGATGTTTCATCTTGATTAAAATTATGAAATCAAATTATGGTATAGTGGGGCAAGGTTCAAATCATGAAGATGAATCAACCATGGAGTCAATGAGATGGTTGCTTTCCCTAGGGACTACTTCTATAGAAAATAATTTGAAGTCTTTAGAAATCTTTCACACAACTTTATATGATTGAAGGTGCCCAAATTTAGTTTGATAGACCTTATAAACTTAGTTCACAACCAACTATGAGTCACCTTGAATCTTTAAATTTTAAACTCCTAAATGTTTTTTAATGAACATTCAAATCAATAGGGCTTCATACTTAATCCCATTGTTCATACACTCAAAGTATAGATTAAAATGAAAAGTCATGATTTGACCCTCAAGGGAAATGAGAATAGCCCTTGTCCAATGCCTAGGTGGCACTTGGCCCCATCATAATAGAGGCCCCACTAATAATTTTTAGAATAGGGATAGTCATCTAGTGAAGTTTATTCATCCTTTGATATCTCAACCATATGGATATTAAGAATGTTGAGTAACCACTCTTGAGGTTTCTAGTCCCAAGACTTAGAAGAGTGATGAGCCCTTACCTATTGTAGGGAAAATGGAAGAGTTTACAAAAATTTAAAAGGTTGAATCTTGTGCTCTAATGAATCAAAGGAATAACCTTGGGTAAATCAAAAGGCTTGTTTCTAAATCTAGAATGAGGCAAGTAATCACCTCTGGGAACTTGAAATATTGCTTATTAGGCCCTCCCTTTGGTGTGGGAAGTATATCAACATGGTAATGATGGATTTTTGGCATGAGGAGTATGTTGGCATAGTTAGGATCTTGTTTTAGTGTAGGAGGTGTGTATACATAGTTATGAATCTTGTACTATTGTTTATAAGACATGGGTAGTACTATTTGTCCCATTGTTATATGTGAGAAGGCTTGTAATAACTCAGTGAGTGGTTCAATATTGGTTCCCCTCTTCATGATGGGGGGATAAGACCTCTTATTTGGAATGTGTATAGTAGCATGAGACCTAATGTTAATATTTATGTTACCTATTGTTAATGCATGATTATTCCCTTTAGATACTAGCATGCTCGAAGGAGAAGACAACATCTAACTACATGTTTAAGAAATTGAAATATAGTGTGAATCAAACCTTGGTGTGAGCTAAAGTAGAATGGCCAACATCTCAAGATGGAGTAAACCCAATGGATCAAGAAATTTAGGAAATTGGTAGGGCCCTATCATATCATGATCCATGAGCATGCTCTAAAGAGTATTTTAAGTAATCAGAGTATAACGTGAATTAAATATTACTTGTGCATGGTTGTTCATGGGTTAATTATGATGTTAGTCATGAGAAATGTTGTTATAAATGGGGGTATATTCATTCTTTAACAATTATATCATAAAAATATCAAGTATATTGGATAACCCCTCTTAGGGTTTATGAATTTAAGTCTCAAAGAATTTGTAGGTCCCTATCCCTTGTAGATTAAATGAGAGGATGAGTGGTGTGTCTTTTTCTAAGAGATTGATGATTTCAGCTATAGACATGGTGGAGACTATTGAACTAGTGACTGGTTCTAGACTAGTGAATTTCTTAGCCATCACTATGTCCTTCTCTTCTAACATAAATTTTAGTAAAGCCAAAGGAATTTCATCCACCTTATTTAAGATAACCACTTTAGGATTCATGATTTCATTAACATCCATTAAGTGTGGGGGTTTTATGACCCCATTGGTAGGTAGAAGGTAATAAATGTGCAACCTAGGCTACTTATGTAGGGTTACCTATATCATATCAAAAGGTTTAGGATCACCATGAGCTAAAAAGACCTTCTATAGGTGTAGGAACTAGATTTTACAAAATAAGGTTTAAGGGATAACCTTCATCCTATGTATCCAAGGCCTCCCAAAGATCATGTTATATTTGGTAAATGTATCTATGACATAGAACTCAATTAGCATTGTCTTGGGACCCAGAGTTATTAAGAGCACAATGGTTCCTATGGAAGTAGACATAAAGCTATCATAGCCTTACAAGGTATTATGATTCATGGAATAGTTGGTTTCCCCATAAACAAGATTTTATAGGAAATAAAAGGATAAAATATTGATAGTCACTCCATCATCAACCATGTCTCTATATGCACCCAATTTTTGCATGGTGTGACATTCCTAACATGATAGGTCTGATGATGATGCAATGACCTCCTAATGATGCTCAACTAGAAACTCTATAAAACCTCCCCCTCTTTTACTTCCTTCTCTCTCGTGCCTCCCAAAACCCTTTTTTGGCCTTTATATCTTCTTTCAAATTATTTTCAACCCCTTCTCATTGGTGGCAAAACCATCGCTTTAGGTGACAAAACTGCCACCTTTATGACAAGTTCATCATGATAGTTATGTAAACCATTGTGGAAGTTTTATCCTAATAGGGTGGTTTTACATTAAAATACGGGTGTTTATATCATTTATATTAGTGTTTTTGTTCTCATAGGTGGAGGTTATGTAACTGCCCCTATAAATAAAGGTGGTACTATCATTATTGTTCTGACTTCCAAAATTAGCTCATGTGAATTATTCTGACATGTTTTGCATAATTTTTTCCATGAATCTTGTTTGTTACATCCTAAGTTTGCCTCTAATTAGGCTTATCTCAGTCCCTCTTCTATATTCAATTATTTTGAGTCCCTCCCAAGTTTAACTCCCAATTCAACTTGGTTAAACTCATTCATGCAAGTTTACATATCATTCTATAAGTAATCTAATTTTGGCTTGATTTTAGATCTAAAATTTTGAATTATAAGCTTATTATTTTTGAATATTTTATAGACACAGTATACTAAAAAAAAATTTGAGCTTTGAATTATTTTTTCATGTTTGATTACACATTTTTGGATAGGAAGAGCCATTGTTCTTGCAATCAGGTATTTGCAAATCATGTCTTCAACCAACCATAGTCAATTTTTCCTTGTTTAAAGTTGTGTATATTATCTCATTATCCCATTTTTGATAACTATGTATTCATCTTATTTTTTGGAGAGTTACTAACACCCTCATTTGAGAAAATGGGAACTAGCATATTGAGGACCATAGTTCTACAAAATTTTCACCTTCAATTGGTCTACATCAAGATCAAGTTGGGGGTTATAACTTAGATTTATTTATTTTATTTTAGTAGATTAGATAAAATTAGTTTCCATTTTTCATTATATTATATTTATAATTAAAATAAGTAAAAAAATCAAATTTTATAGGGGAAAGAATTCTCTTCCTTTTACTGTCTTTGCTAAAAATAATAGTAGATAGATTTGTTATTTGCTTGTACCCTTCTCAATAGATTGAATTTAATTAACATATAATCTTGAAATAAATTTTTTAAGATATTATATAAATCATTTCATACACTTTTATCCAACACAACAGTTAGTTTTCATGTTTAAAACGAATTCCATTACTCATAAAACAATCAACTAACAAGCGACAAAACCCTAGACAATCTTTAGGCAAACAACAAACTTTCATGTTTTTTATTTTTATCATTATTTTAAGTCAATTTGAATAATTTTATTATTCATATAAATATTAAAAATCATAATTTATACTTCTTATTTTTTGTTCAACCAAATCATTCAAAACTTTCATGTAAAAACTAGGAAAGTTAGAGAATTTACTTACTTTATTGGTTCCCAAATAAAAATTTAGAAGTATTAGAGTATTTTTATTTTAATATAGATTATTTATTAAATTAATTGTATATATATAAAACATAATTCATTTTAAACTCATCTTCACAATCAAAACACCAAAAAAAACTACAAAAACACATGCACTTATATTGCATTTAGACAAATCTAGGAAAATTCAGCATCTTGCACAATAGGATAAATCTCTTTCTCTATCTTTACATGCATGATAAAATAATTGGAAAAATATATAAAAATGGTTTTTATTTAATTTAATTTTGATTTTATCATTTATTTACTTTCAACATTTAAATTTTATCAAGCAAGCATTTTAATTTTGAGTCAAAAATAATAAAAATATCAAAAATAACTAAAACATTGCCAAAAGACTTGTCTAGTCGTACAAGATAAAAACAAGAACAAAACAAACCTTGATTACAATAACATAGAAATTATTTAAAAAATTCATCCATATAATCTCATACAATTACACATTTTACTAATCCCTCTTAGATGACACTTCTCTAAACACCCAGTGTTGTTAGAGAAGGCCTTTTTCTTAGGGTTAGAGCACTTGGTCCCATAGTTGGCATACAATATGATATCAGTACTGAGTTTAGGATAGAGGTATTCAATTCCACCCTAATCCCTCATATCAATATAAAAACTCTAAATTCTTCAAAGGACCAATAATAAATTCTTGATCCACTCATCATTGTTCTTCTCCAAAATAGAAGTCATCACTACAACATCATCCAAGCCTAGTTTCCCATTATCACCTCCTTCTCCTTAGTTCTAGCCTTATCTTATGTCATTCACATTTTTCTATGACATTGAATAGGCATATCCAACCCAAAAAAGTAGATATTTTCTCATGAGTCAATCATCCTAATATTCCCCATTTCCCTAGTCCTAACATTGATTAAGAGCCTCATCTTCTTGTAATCTTAGAGACTAAAGGACCTTGGAGATTTGTTTCCTTATAGATTGACATTCTTACTGAGCATTATGACACTACTAAGGAATATTTATTTTTTGAAGATAAATCATTACCTCCACCCATTCCAAATCCCATTCCACCCAATAACTAACCTAATCTATAAACCATGCATTACATCGATTGCCTTGGCCTGACCTAAGGTAGTTGAGAGAATAGTAAAACATGTGTTATTCACATGTACACAAATTGGTGAACCTAATGTTGATTAATTATATCCTTTACGTTTCCCCTTTTCTTATTCTTCTCTTACCTCTTTTCTTTATTCTCCCTCCTCCTTCCATTTATTTTGTGGGTATTAATATACCCCTATAAAATGTCTAAACTATGGTGAGTCTTCATTGGTGAATTATAATAACCTAACCTTCTATGCTAATGTAGACTACCAACTCTATGATTGATCTCACCCTAACACTCAAACCATGAATGGGGTCTCCATTTAGGAAATATGAGATGCATCTGAAACTACAAGAATCACCCTAAATCTAATGATATGACCCTTAATATGGGACGCATGGTCACTCCTCACATGGAAACTAGGCTATCAACTAGCTTACAAATCCTATACATACAAATCATTTCAAAATATGATCATTACTTAAGAAGGATATCACACTTGGAAGATGAGGTCAATCATATATAAGTGACCACTCATCCCTCCAATATGAATCAAGATGATTATAATCCAATAGTAAAAACCACAACCACTACCCATAGGGATCCCACCCTAAACCAACCTCATCATAAAACACATCTCACATATATATAGCTCTTGTATAATAGGCTCTTAGGCCTAACACCAATGTGGGCCCAAACTAACTCATCAACACCCTAGTGGGTCGCATCTATGACCTAAAAAGTAACCAACAAACTTTAGGTCAGGGGATGGGCCTAAATTATCCTATGTACACTCATCCTTATTATTATCTCATCCAAATGGAAACTCATCAATCATCACAATAACAAATTTACATGCTTCTACCATAGCAAGATCACTTGCTCCCACCAAACCATGGCTCTCACTAACCTCTAGGGGATATCCTCACTTATGGGTTCCCTAAGCTAGAATCCTCTATTATTCATCTATCCTACCAAGCCCTTATTAAAACCTTGATGGATATGGTATACATATATGATCCACCTTTATAAAATTATGTAATGGCTAATAATCCACCTTTACTTACACCTCCAAGTTTCATACCTCTCATATACACTCCCCCTTCATAGACAAGTTATATCCCACCTTATGTACATTGAGTTATGTGCAAACCACATTCACCTTAACACAAAAAATCACATACACCCCATAATAAAAAATAACCACACCTCCTACATCTAACAACTTACCTCCTTACTTTCATATGTAATCCAAATCCACTCAGCCAGATAACTATTTTCCAATTTATTCCATTTTGCCTTATCAAGCTTCTTCCATCCCTTCTAGTGGTTACCAAACTAACTGCTATGTGATCATACCTTTCCACTCTAGTCCTACCATGATAACAACAGACTTTAGCAACATGGGGCCTTATTTTGAGTACCTCAAATAGTTTCTTGATCCTAACATATGGAGAGTCGTTTCACGTCCCCTACCAAAACTTCCCAAATTCAATGGGGAGGGAGATCCTAACATGCACATTAAATCCTACATTATATTTATTAGTGAACTCCTCCCTTGGGGTGGGTTGTAAAAAAATACCTAAAACCCTAGAAGGGATAAAAATCTATTGGTATTACCACCTACTTGAGGAGTCTATACATTCCTTTTTCCAACTCATGCTTGAGTTTTTAAAATATTTTTATATGAACAAACTATTGAAGATCAGCGTATGAGAGTTCTTGCACATCAATTAAGAACATAATGAGTTAGCCACCCATTTCATCATAAGATGGTGATAGGTCTTATATTCCTTAAGGAGTGCACCCCACATGGATCAATCAGAGTTGTGTGATCTCTTCCTTCACTCCCTTAATAAGGAGATGAGGGAAGATGCCCAAAAATTCTCATATTAATCCTATGAATAACTCTTAAGAGCACCTTACAAATTAACTGTGCAGCCATTGATAGTAGTTGATAAACTTATGGGACTAATGGGCACATCATCAACCCCAACCAAAGAAATGGGGTATTTTAAAGTGAAATCCCAAAAAATACTAATATATAAGGCCCCAATGCCCTAAATAAAAGTAAGAGCACCACTATCAAAGGTGTCACTAACTAGAATAAGAATCCAAACCCTCTAAGTAATAACCAATATCAGCCTATAAACAACACCAATATCTCCAATAATGTGGGATATATGAGCCAAAATAAACCCTCTTACCATTAATTTAGTTTACTTTAACTAACCACCACCATGCAATGTACAACTCTAGAAACATAATCAAAACCAATATGTTCTTGTTGAATAGTTCCCCTAGTTTCTGAACCAACCCTATTATTGAGAAAGCAATCAATAAGGTTTTTGGCAATAAGGAAAAAATATGAGTCTTAAATAATATAATCCAAATGTTTATTACCTATTCCACTAAGTCATTGGTCATGACACTCATAACCATAGGGATTATAATAAATTTATCCAAAGACTCCCAAAAGATCAAAGGTAGACATTTGATGACATGTTCCTAGGGAACATTGGAATAAAGCCCATGTCTTTTGAAGTAGTCTCATTGCCCCTCAAAATTAGAATCATAAAATCTACCAAAACCCCTTTCTAAACCACCAAACATGTGATACATAAAGCCAACTATAGGGTGGCCCACAAGCCCACCCAACTCCACGTAATTAGCCCACAATAATGTGTACACACTATGTTAAAGCCTTTACCTCTGAGACTAAAAAAATTGATGTTACTCCTCAAGTGGGAGTACAAGGTAAAACCAAGATGATAGGGGTCATAAAATTAGAAGTTGAATAAGAGATGAACACCAATACTTACACTAGAGATTATTAATATATGCCTCATCATCCCTTAAACATTTTGAAAGTAGAGTCCATTCCTAAACATGTGGGGAACTATGATTTGTTATTCATGTTAACCAAGACATTTTCACACATTTCATTCTTTGACCTAAAAAAAATCTCCCCCATTCATCAATCAACCTTGATTGATGCCTTGGGTTTTGGGAATCTATCTAGTGTTACTCCTCCATAAGCTTAGATCAACCACAATTATCTAGATATATTTATGCTTGGTTAATAATCATGAGACATGGGTTTTTTCTTTGATTTGATAATCCTTCTACCTAACTCAAAGATGTCAAGGAGGGGAGATCTAGCCATGTTTGTATAGGTTTGGATTTGAAAATAATAATGTGAAAAGAGCTATGGTCAATGATGGAGTGGTCATCAATATTATCCCCTTTTCCTAAGATTGGTTATGGAGAGACCAATTTTATATGATGTATAACACCATGTGGGGATATGATAGTCAATTTGGACCCCAAAATAGTGTTAACTAAGTTCTATGTCATAGATAAAGACACCAACTATAATATGATCTTGGGAAGACCTTAGATACACATGATAAAGGCCATCCCTTTGAAAATTTTCCAATAAATCTAATTCCTACACCTAGGAAAGGTCTTTGTGGCCTAAGGGGATGCTAAAACCTTTGACATGTTATAATCTATTGTGTATAAGTAGCCCAGATTAAAAATTGACTACCATCTACCTACCAATGGGGTTAATAAACCCCCATTATTAGTTTATGTTACTAAACCCTTAAAAAATAAAGTGGTTGTCTTAAATAAATGGGGTGAAACACCCCAAACTCTATTGAAATACAAGTTAGAAGGGAAAGATGTGGTTATGACCAAATAGACCAATAATATAGAACCAGTCATCAATCCAACAATCTCCACCTTATCCATAGCCAAGATTATTAGTCTCTTAAAAAAGGACACTCCACTCATCCTCCCATTCAACCCATGAGGAGTAGGGACCTATGATTTCTCTGAGCCTCAATACTAATAATCCCAAGAAGGGTTGGCTATTATACTAGACCTTTGTATGATAAAGGTGTCAGGGATTGAATAAGTACCCCTTTATAACAACCATCCCAACAAATACTAGCATAATCACCCATCACTCAACCATATAGGGGTAAATCACACTTAAAATTCCACTCTTATCACTTTTGAGCCTTCTTGGAGCATGCTCTTAGACCATGCAATGATAGGACCATATCAATTTTCTAGAGTTCCTAACCCATTGAGTTTACTTCCTCCTAAGATGTCAGTCATTCTACTTTGACCCATCCCTAGTTATATCTCTCATCATATTTCATACCCTCCATCAAGTAACGTGACCATTATTTCTCCTCAGTCCATCCTAGTGCTCAAATAAAGAATCTATAATGTGATGGTAGGTATTATAGAAATCAAAATTAGAACCCATGATTATACATGAATTCCTAAAATGGGTTCCCCTCTTCCTTTCATAAAGAGAGATGACCCCAAAAAATTACTTATAGGATTTATGCAGGCTTTACCATATATAATAACAAGACAAATAGTAATACCCATGTCTTAGAAATAGTAATACAAGTTGCATAACTATGTCCATACACTTCCTGCATTGAAACAAGATATTAATTATGTTGGCAGACTCCCTATGCTGAAATAAGACCCTAACTATGCTAACATATTTTACACACCAAAAAGAAGTCATAATAAGTTATTTTTTGAATTTAAAGAGGTGATTACCTACCTCATCTAGAAGATTAGAAAAAAATCTTTCAAGTGCCCAGAAGTGCTTCCCAGCCTTCATCACAACCATAAAATTAGACCTTTTGAGTTCCCACAAAACCTTTCATTCTCCCTAGAAATGAGATAAGGTCATGATTTCTCAGAGTCTCAGAACCAAGAACCCCAAGAGGGGTTACTTGACATTTTTGATATTCATATGGTTGAAATAATAGAAGACCAATAAATTTCACCAGACAATTACTCTCCCTCTATGCACAATCAGTGGGTCCTTTACTATGATGGGGCCAAGTGTTGCCTAGGCACTAGGGTAGGAGTCATTGTCATTTATCTTGAGAGGTGATTCATGCCTTTTGGATTCAAACTATACTTTGAGTGTAAAAATAATGGATTTGAATACAAGGCCTCATTTCTAAGCATGGTCATTATAAAATGCTTGGGAATTCAAAACTTAAGAATCTAAGGTGACTCATAGTTGGTTGTAAACCAAGTTTTTGAGGTATATCAAACAAAGGGAAAACATATTCAACTATACAATATCATTTTACATGATATATATAAAGACTTTGACTTCATTTCTATACAATAAATCCCTAGGGAAGGCAACCATTTTTTTGACTCCATGATTGCTTCATATTTATTTTTTAACCCTCATCTTGTCATAATTAAGTTTGATTACACCATTTTAGTCAAGATAAAACCTCTTGTATGAAAAACCCATAATTAACAAACCATCACCCATATTCAGAAAAATAATATTCCTTTGGGCCTTAACTTAGTCTAGAATGATGAGGCCATTTTTGAGTTCTTTCGAGCTTACGATAACCTCCAATCATTCCATCACAAGAGTGATTATCCCTTACCTATTATCCCACATTAGCCCTTAGGATTGAACACTATGATTCTTACTTCCACATTGAGGATCAATTATCCTATGATGAGGAACATAATGTTTTTAATATGAAGGGTGAAGATCCTAATCATCCCCCTACCCCCATTGTGTTTGAGGAAGGCAATGCCTCTCTCATTAAATAAACCATTGACATTAACATTAAGATGGAGGAGAGTGTTAGACTCCTCAAGTTGGCATATTCATTATTTAAATATGAGGTATAATAACATAATAAACTCCTCACATAGCTATCAAAATCTTTCACTTTCTCTTATATTGTAATGCCCAAAATTTCACCTAAAAAAACCATTAAAATATTCCTAAATTTTTTCCTCTTATACAATATTAACTCTACACAAGTAAACACTCAAACCATTTACACAACCACTATCATGTCCACATAGATCAAATTCATCTTATAAACTCATTCCCACAATCATAAGCAACTTCAAAGTTACACAAGCACACTTAAATTATGTGCCATACAACAAAGAATATGAGATGCAAAAAGGAGTATGATAAGCTAGATGTGACTAAGTTGTGTCAATTACTCCAGAATAAGTGTGAAAAACTAAAATTGATCTCATTATTCAATAGGATATTATTCATAGTTATAATAATAAAAATAATATAGGAACAAGTCTCTAATGAAATGAAATGTGATCCATTAATGGTTCATTGACATAGTGTTTCCGCAAACCATGATTGCAAGTACATTAAATATACATAAGAAAATAATTTCCTAATTTTAAAAACCTATAATCCAATGACCACACTACCCATGAGTATGCTATTAAAGGTAAACAATTTATTTCAAGGTGGAATTACCCAAACATGGTGTATCTAGGCTTGACTAGTTCACCTCAGCCAAGTCACAATTTCATAAAATCACCTATCAAATGGTGTTGGATAAAATATCCCCACCAAAAGAGAGAAAATTATGACATTTATATATAATTATATTAGTAAAACTCACCAAAATAATCCCTAGAAGATAAAACATTAAAATAACTCAGGGGTCCAAATGGGTTTTAGCACAGATAATTATTCTGCTCAGTAATTTTTTGAATTAACTAGATTTACAATTGAATCATTAAAAATATTAAAAACATTAAAAATTTATAATTAAAATATATTGTATAAATTTTAAGGTAAAACCAATAATTATCAACTTATTATTTTACTTAAAGACCCTCTAGATGTTTTTGACAAGTCAATTTTGAAATGACTTTACAAGCTAAAAAAGAAAATCATGTGTAAAAAATCGCCTATTGCCTCTGGAGTTAGACCCACCAAATGGTATCAGATCAAGGTATAAATATAATGGTTATATATCCTAATTATATTATAATAATACTAGATCTTACAAGTTCCAATTTTAGAAAACCTCAAGCTTAGATATTAATTTGAGCCCATTTCTACACTAATTTGGTTTGATTTTTAGACAGAAAACTCATAATGTTAACTTTCACTGAAACTTATAAAAGTAAATTCAATGATATAATCATAAAATAACCAATCCTATAGGATGAAATAATCATTAGCATTATTTACAAGGTATACATGTAGTCTCATATTCATTCATACCCTACTAGAAATATTTCACAGTATGTGTAATGGCCCGCCATGGTCAACCTACCAAAATGGGTTTCCAAAACAATTAAGCTATGAGAATAAAATTATTTATGCTAAGATACTTAGTGATATTATAGGTTAGGATGCATACTCTTTACTTGGTATAATTAAAAATTATGTATCCATCATTAAGGTCTACAACACATAAGAAACTATCTACCTGAATGCCCCAATCTCTAAATTACTTTCAAAGCTTAAAATGTGAGTACACTATCTCTAAAGAAAACTTTTAAGACAAATGATGTTATAATCATATATTTTATTCCAAAGGGTGAAAATAAAATTTGTTACACTCAAATGAAATTTTTAGAATAATAATCAATGGAGGTAGCCTCTAAACTGACATTAAACATATCATATTGTATTACAGTCTTCACATGTTACTACCATTATCCATAGTTGAATTGATTAAATAAAAACTATTATAATAATGACTCTAGACCCAATCAACAACCCATTATACTTTCCAAGTTTAATAAACATAATTTAAATCTCTTCATTCAAAGAGCTTATTCTACTTATTTATTATAGGAGTCATTATTAATTATGAATCTAAGTAGTATCAAAACCTAGCAATCACAAGTATATTCTTTAAATTACAAGACAACTAAGATAAATTACTAACCATTGTTAACAATTATTTCAGTACTTCCATAGTTTAAATAAGACAAGATTATTTTCCTTTTTCCCATTCCCTTATTTACTAGTATACATTTACCTAGCTATTGTAGACACCTAAAACTGACCACAATTGGCTTCTTGATGGGACTTCAGACCAATTCCTACCAAACATTGCAAATTAAGCCTAGGAATCACTAACAGTCCTAAATTTACTTATGTATCATTTATCAAAGCTCATAATTGTTTTGAGGCATCCCTATTTGGGTTACTATCCTATATGTAACAATAACTTCTCATGGATTTGTCCCTAATCACCTAGTAGCATCACAATTGATAATTTGGCCTATGGACCTATTAAGCGGGGCACTTACACACTTAATCAAATCTAGAAAGAGTTAAAATGCTAATCAAAATCAATTAGCAAGATAAACAAGATTAAATGCCTAGTTGAATTATCCATTTGCAATTAATGAATATCTAAAAAAAGAAATTCAAAAATTTAAAATATCTTAGCCTTTCATCATTGCCTTTATGATTTGTCAAGATATTTTTATATATCCTAAATATCTAATTTGAGAGCCATGCCTAATAATTTCAAATCATAATTACTTGACAACTATTGACTCAATTGGAGTTAGTTCTAACTCACTTAGGTTTAGTTTGAACCCATTCCAAGCCTAAACTCAACCTTAATTCACCTTGGGTGAGATTTAATTCTTAAGGCTATAAATACAAGGCCATGCCTATTGGTTTTTGAGATATTTTGGTGCAAATTTATTATTCTCAAATATATTCAATAAGCTCTTTGATGTAGTGTTATAATTCCTTAATGCTTAGAAAGTGGTGTTACCATGATCAAATCTTAAGCCAAGAAAATCACAAGCCAAGGTTCTAAGGAGAGAAGGAGCCAAGCAACCTCCATTGATGAATACTTCTTGATGCACAAGCTGAGCAAGCCATTCAACAAATCCATTTGGAGCTCCCAAGGAAGGTAAAAGAGTTGTGTCTTTTATGTTTTTTTTATGCTTTCATTTAGTTTTTGTTACCTAAGATCTCCCTAGTGTCTAAGCTATAGGTGTTAGGATCTTAGTGTGTTCATTTAATTTATTTTATGAGACTAACACAAGACTAAACTCCCATCTATGACAAATTATTAATTCACATCTTGGCATGCCTAGTAGGATGAAAAGCATATCATATAAGCAAGGAGATTAATAGATAACTTTTAATTTTTCTAATAGATGCTTAAAAATCTTTAAAATTTGAGTTTTTAGTTTATTGTTCACATATTTATATTTTTTAGGAACTCACAAGTTGTAGGTGATTAATGCCAGTTTATTTTAAAATTTGATAGAGATTGACATTGATTATCCCAAACTAACGTTGATTCTCCCAGACTGATGTCGATTCATTAAATCGACCATGATATTTGTACAAAAAATCAAAGCATGTTAGAAACATGATTAACAAGGTTTTTCTTGATTTTTTTGGTTTCTATTATGTGTCTAAGAGCCTGCATATTATTTGTTTGACCATTTCCACACAGGATCTAGTGAGAATTATTGGTTTTAATCTCATTTTGCTAATAGTCTTTTTATGAAAACCATATTGTGTTTTTACAAGAACTGACATCAATCTTCTTGATCGATGTTGATTGTTGTGGATCGACTAATGTCAATCCCAATGTGGATCGACATCGATACCTGCATGGACTGATGCCAATCTCTCTAAGACAAAAAGTAGGAAACTTGAGAGTAAAATCTTAAATGTTTTTTTTACTCACTTTTGGGATTTTAAGTAGGCAAACCCTCTAAAAAATTATAGGTCCTAAGGTGTCAAAATCAAAGTTTGAACATGGTTAAATCTTGCACACTTTGTCTTTGGTGCTTAAAAAAGCTTAGTTATTTACATGAATTAGTTATTTTTGAAGTTTTTTACAAATTTTTTGTAAATTTTTCAAACAACTAATGTTAAGGGGCCAAAACTTCATAACATATTTTATTTTAGTGTAATAAAAATAACTTTCACATTTGATTACATACTCCTAAGAGTTGTTTGTTTTATGCTTATTTATTGAAAGTTGTTTATTTATAGCGAACTAAGTGATGCATGTATGCTCTCCCCCTCCCCTTTAGGGAACTTGGGTGACCAAAATCACTCATTATTTGCCTTTTTCACTTTATTCCAAAAGCATGAAAATAAAGTCACTAAGGCCTTTCCCAAATCTGTATGGTTTAGGTGACTCCAAAATGACCCTAAAATTTTATCACTTGTCTTTATTTTCATGCATTTTGGCTTGTGAGTGGTAGTTCATCACCTCTTCATGGTTTATTTATGGAAGCGTTGACCTTAGAATTCATCTCCTAGCATCATTTCAACCCTACTTCATTGTGTGGTATATAAATTGAGCTGGTGAATTACTAGGATGGTAGTTTGAGCGATTAAACTACCTCCATTAGCGACTGTTACCCTCAAAATGTATGATCAACTCAAATATCACACTAAACTAAGAAAGTGATGGATATATTGGTTTTTAAAAGGATAAGACCTTTTCATAACAAGACATTTGATGTGGATCTAATTAACATGAGCATCTCTTGTGTTAGTCATACTTAGGACCATCTAGAAATGAGCAAAAAATGATAGTTTAGAATAACCCCACTTGTCATGGACATATTATTGACACATGGTGAGTATCCATAAGTTTTATGTCATAGTAAAAAAATTTGAGAGAAGAGGGGGCCTAAAAACCCTACTTTTCATGAACTTTTACTTTTTGGATTAACAATTAAAATCCTCTCAAGAGAAAGTATATTGAAAAAATTTGATAATATTATGTAACCTTATCAATTTTAGGATCTAGTACATTACACTTAGGTGTTTATGTCATCTTTATCCTTTATTACATAGTCTTGAGTCTAAAATATTATATCTATATTACCACATCTAAAAAATGAGTATTGTTTATACATCACTCCTTTGTTTGAGGAGGCACTACACCACCCATTTGATATTACCCCTTTACCTTAGTATTTGGACAAACTTTTGTGTGTGTGTCACTTGTTTGAAAAGGGAATCATTATGATTCCCAATTCTTTCTAATTTATAGTGTTTTTAAGTCTTGAAACAAACCATTTGTCATATCTTTAGAGCATGATAATGTCATTACACTACTCAAATCATTTCAAAGACTTATGCCTTGTGTCCAAAATTTTGAAACCAAACCACGTGTTCTTTTTTAGGGATTTACCTAATACAATTATGATATTCATTCTTGTCTATCTTGTTTTTTGTTTAAAGAAGCCTAGTTTTCTACACTAAGTTCAAAATTAGACTTGACAAGTTTAAATCCAAACACTGATTGATTCATGCCTATGCCTTGTGTAATTTTGGCCTAGACATCAATATTTCACTTTTGGGTTATGTAACTTAGATTAATTATTTATTCAAATCAAAAACTATTGTTTTGTACCTAAATTTAGAGAAATATCCTATCTTCTATATGCATATTTTTTCATGCCTTATACCAATTGACCAAGTTCATGTTTAAATTTGAATACCTAGTTTATGCTAAAGTGTTTTAGATTTGTTAGAAGAAATCTCATACCTTATTTTGTTTAAATTCTAGATTTTTTGCCTTTTCCAAAAGACCTAACACATGACTATTTTGAGCCTAACTTTTGTGCCTTCTCTGAAATACCTTTCAAATTTTGTTTTCTTTAGATTAGACTTGTTTGAAACACTTTGTACCTAGATTTTGGCATCCCAATTTTTAGTCATCCACTTGAAATTTTATGTGAGGCATTTCATGTTAGACATTATGATGTTAGACCATTTTAGACCATGTTTTATCATAAACACCTTTTTGGAGATACAACTCCACTTTTATACCAGATTAGACTATGTTTGGACCATTTGTCCTTTGGACCTTATTTTTAAGAGTTTGCATAACTCTAGGCCTTTTTTTCAAACATTCATCATTGACTTGGATATGTCTCATTACACTTATAGTGGAGCCATTTACAATCCAAATTATGATAATTTGGTCACATAAATTGACTTTAATCAAGACCCCTATGGTAAAGAGGTGGTTTGTGAGACGGATCCTTATCCTCATTACAATACTCAATCTGGGGAATGAAGCCAATATCCTCAAGAGTAATATATGGTGATACCTCATTTGGGTTGAATAAATTACCAAGTTTTCCCTTTCACCACTCATGGTACTCGATCCCTTACCTATACCATTAACCCTCCTTCATAATATGTGAGAAACCAAGCTCTAAAACATCTAAGGATTACCATTCTAGGACCTCATCTTTTGGTTTGTGATAGCAACCAAAATTCATAATGCCCTACCATTATCATTACATGACCTCCTCCTTTAGCTCATGATAGCAACCAAGCTTCATAATGCCCTACCATTACTATTCTAGGTCCTCATCCTTTGGATTGTGTGAGCAACTAAGCTTCATGATGCCTTACCATTACCATTTCAAGACATTGTCCTTTGGCTCAAGATAGAAACTAAGCTTTATAATGACATACCATCACTATTCCAGGACCTCATCTTTTGGCTCATGATAAAAACCATCTTCATAATTCCCTACCACTACCATTTTAGGCTCTTCCAAGTATGGTATCTCATTATCTCATCAAATTTGTGCAATCATGACTAGAGGAGTCATAGTTACTATCTTAGAATAGAAACTAGCCTTTGTTAAACCCATCATAGATAATCTTATCATTATTTGACCATCATCCATTCCTAATCTAGTGTCAACCTTCCCCCACTTTAGAAAACCCATGCCAATTTTTGAGCCACAACATAGCCAATCATTACCTCTCCAATAGAGCCAATCATTTGAAGAACAAGATATGTTCAAAACTGGTATTTTACAATTACTTGTAAACCAAGGCTAAGAGAACCAACCAATATGTGATGTTTTTATTGAAACACATATTTGTGACAAGTCAACCTATGATGAATCACCTTTTGATCATTTACCCATTTTTGAGGAGTCTCACTTTGACAAGCCATTCATTATTGAGTCACTTTTTAATGAGTATAACCACCTTTGGGCAAATCATTATCTTGACCATTGTCTTATTTTTAAAAAGCCTCCCCTTGATAAGCTAGCCTTTGTGGAGTTGTCTCTTAACCTTTCTCCCCTCATTGAGGAGTCTCACTTTGATAAACCAGTCTCTATGGAGCCCATTATACCATCATAGGTTATTACTTGTCTAATACCAAACATTAAATAAGACATCATTGTAACAACATCCACACCAGATGAAGAATCACATTGAAGTTAGGTTCTAATCTTGAATTGACATTAGATTTAGCATCAGAAGCATAATCAATGTCAATATCAACATCAGATTCAAAGTCCCTTGAGTCAAACTCAACTTTATAATCAGAATATGTTTGTGGTTATTACAATATTGGTTATGCATGTTTTGTAGAAAATTTTGAATATATTTGTGATCCTTCTACTATTTTTGAGGATGATTACTTCAGCTTCAACATAATTTCTCCTAGTATCTTTTATTAATATTGTTTTAGCTCTTCCCATTCCATTACTGTTCCACATGCCAATATAACAAATTAACCTAGCCATTATATTGATCTTCCACCTCCCACAAGTATCGATTGGGACAAATAGAATCATACCTTATTGAAATACATCAATGGTGACATATCAGTTGTAGAATATTAGGGGGACCAAGAACTCATTCATGCAATACAAGAATAATCTTCTAGTGAAACCTTTTCAAAGGCATTAGGGGGAAATCAAAATCTAAACTCAGTATATTATATTAAAATCTTTTTAGAGGTTCTAGATGATAATCAAACTTAAATGTCAACATTCCTTAGTGAAACCTTCTTGGAGGTGCTATGGTACAATCAAGACAACATCATTCGTAAAAACCTCTTTATGGTGCTAATAGTTGAGCATAACATTTATTCACTCCTTGATGAAGACATTATCCAATATAAAATCAATATAGCTTCCAATATACAACATAATCAGATGGTAGATACTCTCAGGCCCAAATAAACAAAAATTGGTGGTTCTATCAAGAACATATTTAGAAGCCTTCGACCTTGCCATAGCCAAAATTATGTCAAATTTAGAATCAACAACATTGTGTGTGCCTAAAAACCCTGATCTTCATTTGTTTCATTATACATTCCATTATCATCCACCTTTACATTGCCAAAGCAAACCTTTTATCCACTATTTATCCATATTTACCATCATTGGTCAGACTTTCCTTTGTAGAGGCTACAAAGATATCTTATCTCAAAGTTTGAAGGAAACAACTACTATTTTAGTCATTAATCAAAATAAATACCTTCTATTATTATTAAAAATTCATACAACAAAATTAACATGTAAACTTTAAATATTCAAGGAAAATACAAATAGATAAATTTTTGATAATAGGATATTTTAGAATTATTCATTAACAACAAAATAAAGATTATACAATTTACTTTATCTATAGTCTAGATAACAAAACTATAAAAACAAAGACAAGGTTTTATCTTTACACAGCTTCACAAACCTATTCACACCTACATCCTACACTAAGAGTGCACAAACAAGTGTTATCATGATGTTGAGCAAGTGATCATGCCATCATAAATTATTCTTTACTTTTTTTAGAGTAATAAATAAGATAAACATTGAATTCAAGTAACCATCCTGATTATGACTGTATTATTATTATTATTATTATTAAACAAAAAAATGTAATCAAGATAAAGTAGGTAAATTCACCCAATAATAAAATGAGAAGAGATTTCTTAAAATCCAAGCAACTCAAAAAAACCTAGTGAGTCTAACTTTATCATAATATTAAATGACATATAATACTAAGCATTCATTTAACCAAATCAAGACAATAAAATTTCATTAGACTCTTGTCTAGTCATCTTCAGAATATTTCAACATTTCAAGAAAGTGTGCAACCTCCAAATCTCAATAAAAAACTCATTTGAATTAATGTATTTGCATGATCACCAAAACAAAACTAATGCAAATGTATTTTCTCTCAATGAATATCATTATGACCAAAAGATTCATATAGTAATAAGATAAGTGAACAATGTTTATTATTGTTCTCAATACTCACATTCATAACTTAACCTATAGAATCTCAACTCAAAATTTATGAAATTATAAATGTTTACATATAATTATATATATTTACATAAATAATATATATATTATTACATTAGAATCGACCCAAATATATAAATATCTCAAAATAAACCTCTCATTATATATATATATATATATATATATATATATATATATATATATATATATATATATATATATATATGTATATATGTTTATATTTAAAATTAAATACATATAAAATATATACATTTTTTTTAAACTTGAAAACTATATATATAAATAATAACATTTTTATTTAATAATAATACACAGCCAACAATATCCAGTAGTCGATAGCTAGGTCGTGAGGCCTGGCCATCAGCCATAGTGGCCTGGTCATAGAGGGATGGGGAGGGCTGACTGGCCTGACCCCTCCTCCCTATATACATTTTACATACATACATAAATACACACACACACACACACACACACACACACATCCTCATATGTGTGTGTGTGTGTAATTTTATCAAAATAAAATAATAAATATATACATAATGTGTGTGTATATATTCTAAAAATAAATTTGTGTAAAAATATGTATATACATATTATTTTTAAAACTAAATTCTTCTTATAACTAAAACCAATAGGGTGTGTGCGCGTGCGTGCGTGCGTGCGTGTGCGTGCGTGTGTGTGCGTGTGTGTGCGTGTGTGTGTGCGTGTGTGTGTGTGTGCGTGTGTGTGTGTGTGTGTGTGTGTGTGTGTGTGTGTGTGTGTGTGTGTGTGTGTGTGTGTGTGTGTGTGTGTGTGTGTGTGTGTGTGTGTGTGTGTGTGTGTGTGTGTGTGTGTGTGTGTTGTTAAGCACAACTACCAAGTAGAAGAAACCACAAAATTCGAGGTAGAATATTTCACAAAATATCAAGCAAAAAACTTTCCCAACAAACACCACATAGAGGGTTTTAATAAATCTTTTTTTTTAGAGAAAAATTAACTAAAAAGATATCAAAATACTCAATCAAACCCTCAACAATTTTAATGAAAAACTTTGCAAAACAACTAGAAAAATAAACCTGATTTAAATCTAAATAAAGTTATTCTTCATTGCTTAGCTTGTCTGTTGATCTGAAAAAAGAGAAACTAATTTATGAGGGAGAAACCACTTGATAATCTTAGGAATGCATATCCTCTTGTTGTTCATCATGCTTCCTCTCAAGTACTCTTTCTCCACTTGCTCCAGCTTCAAGGTTGATTCTTTTCTCTCACTACTCACAAAGCTTCCTCTTGACTCCATTTTCTCTTCCAAATCAACAATGGCACACTATTTCCATTGTTGTTTAAATTTTCCACTTGGATATCCTTATGCACTTTTTCATCCTCCCAACAATGTCACATTTTCTCCTTTATATCTTAATTTTATCCTTAGCATATATATCTACTTAATCATTCTCATGAATATGATGAATTTCCTTAGATAAATGATGGTGAGTAGGATTTGACAACACTACAAGTTGTCAATAAATAAATATAAGTACTTTTTCCTTTGTGTCTCACTCAACTTGTATTGTATCCCACTTGTCATCCCACATAACTTCCACTTATCTCCCACTTGATTCTAATTTACATTAATAAAATATGTTTTTAGATTAATTTATCCTATTCTTTCCATGTCATCCTTACTTATGCCACTTTCCCAATGTGATTAATGAATGACATTTATTTTAATAAAACTATAGCCTTAAATCTCCCATTAAATCTCCTCATATTAAATTAATTCCATTATTTATTTATTTTTTAACTTTTAAACAGAGTAAGCCATTAAATACTTATGATAATGGGTTAAATATTTACAATAATTAGTTGACTGACCTCTAATAATAATTATCCATAAAGACCCAAAACATCTCTTCACTAAAGACCCAAAACATCTCTTCACTACACAATCTCACTCTTTGCATGCATAGAAGAAACTCATTTGTGATCATTACTACATTGGTAATAGTTATATAATTATAAAAAAAATATTATTAAGACTATATTTAACCATAAGCTTATATTCAGGGTCCAAAATTATCACTCTAATATAATCAAAAAAAAACATCACATAATAATAATATATGAAGATCATCCATTATGTATCCATTGAGTCCACAAAATATAACAAACCTATACTCTAAATAAGAATACCATTAGGACAACAAGAAGTATTACACATCAAGTTGCACATCTAAAGGGTCACCTCATATGACAAATATAAAAATATGACTGGGATATAGTGGTTCAAGATAGGGGTATTACATACATTGACATGGTAGGCATCAACCCCGATGTAATTGTCCTTAACCTAGTCAAAATGCTTAACATAAAGCCAATCAAACAAAATCTTAGGCCCACCAAACCTAAGGTTTTATTGATGGTAAAAGATGAAGTTATAAAACTTTTAAAATTTAGGTTTATTAAGCTAGTGGACTATTCCAAGTGGATGTCCAACACCTTCCCCATCCTCATGGAGAATGGAAAAATTAGAATATGCATAAAATTTTGGGATATAAATAAAGCATGTCCTAAATATGACTTATTTCTCCCATATATTGATGTAATTTTTGATGCTACTATTATATATTAGTTACTATCACTCATGGATGGAATCTTGGGATAGAACCACATCCTTATCTCTGATGAGGATCAGAGAAAGACATACTTTACTACACCATGGGGAACCTTTTTTATGTCATGATGCCTTTTAGTCTTAAAAATGTAGGGGCAACATATCAAAGGGCCATGACCCACATATTTCATGATCTTATTCATAGGATAGTAGAGGTATATGTAGATGATCTTCTAGTGAAATCAAGATGATGAGTGGACCACCTAGAGGTGTTACGCACCATCTTAATGTGCTTAATCATATACGATGTTACCCTTAACCCATAACATTGTGTGTTTGAATTCATCGATGGAAAAATTCTAGGGTATATCATCTCTCAATGGGGGATAAACATTGACCCTACCAAGATTTGTGTAATCTTGAAAAACCTTCCTCCTATAGATGAATTAGGCATCAAAACATTCTTAGGTAAGTTGGGAGCCATTTGACAGTTCATTTCTAATCTTGCCTATATTATTCATCCTATCAACAACCTACTTAAAAATAAAAGTGGCTTAACTTGTATATATTGTTGTCATGACACATTCGAAGAAGTAAAATGTTTCCTTATGTCTCCCCCCACATTCTAGCACCTACACCATATAATCCATTAATAATTTATATTTGAGCAACTAATGTGTTCCTTTCTTGCATGTTGGATCAGGAAGATGATATTGGTAGAGAATGTGCTACTTATTTCATTAGTCACACCTTTGTTTATTATGAGACATAATTCACTTAATTCAAAAATGAATGTTTAGATATAATAATTGAAACCAAATAGTTACAACACTATATGCTCAATTAAGAAATAAGGGTTATCATGAGGTTTCAAGTCATGCACACTTTTTAGTCAGCTCTCTCTAGGAAGGTTGGGTGCTTCATCACCCTCTTAAGTGAGTTTGATCTAACTTATGTAAAACAAAAGTCTCTTATGGGACAAATCATTATTTATTGGTTGGTTGACTCTCCCTTAGAGGATAATGACCTCATCGACACTAATCTTACCAAGAATTGAGCTACTAAATGAGATTCTAAATGAGATTGGCACTTGTAACTCCATCTAATGTTATGGGTTGAAAACCTATTAATACACCCATGGGGGTAACCCTCTACTCACTCATGTTTGGATTCAAGGCTATTTTACCCTTAGAAGTGGAAATACCTAGCATTTGCATTTCCCTCCAAGGCCTTTTTGATCATGAAGAGTATCGAGAGGCATGGCTAGCTAAATTAGAACTTTAGATGGATGTCTAATTATCACTGCAAATTATCACATTGCTTATGTTGATTGTATGGGTAGACATTATAACAAAAAAATTCACAATTTTTTTATCCATATAGTATACCTTTTCCTTGGGCTCAATATTCATATCAACAAGAATAAAAGATAAGGTCAAAAATTTAGACCTAGCTAGTTATGCCCCTACCTAGTGATAGAAAACTTCAACAACACAGCCTATCAGTTATGCACTCTATAGGGTAAGGAATTTGGTGACTCTATAAACTATTTTCACCTAAAATGCTTATATATTTATTACTTGCATATCACATTGTTCACATTTCAATTGCATTTTCATAGTTTGTATGTTCATTTAAATATCATATGTCTGGTTTGTTATTTGTCTAATTTTTAGTCCACATAGCATAAAAACTTTTATAATTCAACTTGTCACAACATTTCATTATCATAATACCCTATCACCCAATGGAAAACATTCTCAAAATCAGCATTATATTGTTTCTTTCCATAGTTTTTATGATCAGAGTACATTTATTTCCCCTACATCTTCTTACATAACTTAGAAAATGTTAGCCTATGGTATAGTCTAGAGCCTTATCGATGATAGAATCTCATCTCACAGTGCCTTCTAAAGAATAACGTTAGCATGCTAAAAAATAAATTTATTCACTAATCTTTGTCCTCAATGATGAGCCCTTTCATCTCACTATTTACATGGGGCCAAGGTCTGGGGGTAAAGGCCTTGCATATAATAAAATTAGACACTCATAAAAAGATTGAAAACCTATGAAAAAAAAAAATCAAATTTAAAATATCTCACCCCTTGCTAATATTTGGTGTTGAGCCCTTGCATCTTAGTAGTTACGTGAGGTTAGCATTGAGGAGTGATGCCCTTACTCACCTACATCTAACCTTAAGTGATGAGCCCATTTGTCTTCCTAGTCACATGACACTAAGTGTAAGGGGTCATAAATAGAATCAAAAGTATAATGAAAAATCAATATCAAATCAAAGAGCATCTAAATATAAAGTTATTCAAAAATATTTCATATATGTCTATATTTAAAAGGGTATCCTTTTCCCATTTACCGATTCTGTCAGGGATAGTTACCTCCAGATGAAACCAATAAAGTTAGTATTTTTTAAGTCTAGTATTTTAACCTTTTAGGACATAACTAGTGTAAATCCTATGTTTTTTAAAGAGTTTAGTAGAATAAATTAGGGAAATAATATGTAATAAATAAAACCAATTATTTTTTATAGAATTGACTAGCTTTAACTTTTTTAAATATCAATAAATAGTGAAAATAATAACTTAGATGGAAAAAATTGATATGGATGATCTAGGTGCTAGAAATTGAGATGTAAACTAGTTTTAATGTCTCAAAATAGATCCCAATATCAAAAACCCAACTAGATAGTAGTGTTACAATTAGGTAGTAGTGATATTATTGGAAATGTGGTGGTAGTGCCCTTTATGCAAAACTATCTTGAGCGTTTAGGTGCACTTGTGTCTATATATCTAAGATCTATTCCTACATGCATGAGTCCTAAAACCTTGTATTTTGATTGTAATTACTTATTTAGTGAGTAAACCCTAATCCTCCTTGTAGCTAGGGTATCTAATTGGCATGATCTAAAAAATGTGTTTTCTAGTAGGGTAGGCTAGACATCCTCAACACCCCACTCTGATTAGAGTTTCCTACATGCCAATACTCCAAGGAGGGATCAAGTGTGATGTATTTCTCCCCACATAATTTTTTTTGCAAGTGCAATTTATGCTAGTATTATAGTGACTTGAGTGCCTTGAATGTGCTTGAGATTGGAAATCTAGGTAATGTGATCTTTAAACAGTTGTAGATGGTAGTATGTAGAATTAGGGTAGAATAGTGATTGATAACCTTAATTGTGCACAACTTGGTTTGAGTTTTAATTTATATTTTGCATCTGATTTACATCTAGTGGTTAGAGGGCTAAAATTCATGTGTGTGTGTGTGTGTGTGTGTGTGTGTGTGTGTGTGTGTGTGTGTGTGTGTGTGTGTGTGTGTGTGTGTGTGTGTGTGTGTGTGTGTGTGTGTGTGTGTGTGTGTGTGTGTTGTTATGATGCTTGTGAGGGTGATAAAAGATGTTTAAGCTGACCCTAAGAAGTTTTAGTTTTTAAAATATATCCATTATGAAAATATAAGTAAAATGCATTAGCATCATTTTGGGGACACTAGCATCATGTGGTGTTAGTTTCCTTATTATGGTGATAGTATACATCTAGCATAACACAAGGCATGAAGGGCCAAGATCAGGAAATGAGGGTCTGGGACTACATTGGGGCTAACTAGGGATGTTTCATACCTGCATGAAGGTTAGATAAGTGTGATAATATGCTCTAGGATAGTTTGAGGGATAAGATAGGGATAGGTAGTCTCAATTAGCACTCAAATACCACTTTTGGGTGATTACATTTGCCCCTCCCCCTTTATTCTAAAAATGTAGCAAAATAAAATGACTAAGATAAAGGAAAAATAAGCATACCTAGACTTACCTAAAAAGTGAAGCCCATGAATTTGAGTCTAAGTATGTGAAGCATGCTCCAATGTGTGTCTTACAAATGAAACTTGCATAAATCAGTCTTTACTTAAGAGATATCAAAAGTAAAGACTAAATTGAGTAGATAAGTGAATTGAGTAAAACTGAGTAAAGAGATAGGAGAGAGGAAAGGAATGAATACACCTCATTAGGTATGCCAACCAATGCATACAATTGGTGATGACATGTGTCTATGTGTGGATATAGTGATCAATCAATGAATAACTTGGATAGATCTGATGGATTTTTCAATCCTCATGTGTGGTTGGCTCAAGAACTCAAGTAGGTTATGACTCCATCATTGCCTACCTATGTGTAGTAGATGCATCTAAAACTAAAACTACATACTATAACTATAAATTTCTAACTGGGTATGTTGGATCCATGACCATTTGGGTGCATTAGGTAGCTTTGGGCCACTTGGGAATGCCAACCACTACAAATGGAGTAAGGTAAGAAACTAGTGTGTAACCTAAAATATGATGTTAGATGTATATAGCATATAGAATGACATGGAATTTTCCATTCCATCTAATCAAACAGTGTGTAAGTGATCATATGGAAATAATATGCCATGCACATGCCCCCAAAATTTGATATTTGAGCATATGAATTCTAGACAAAGTTATAATAATCTATATTTGAGTATATGAATTGAGTGTGAGAATGGTCATGACATGCATGATGCCCCCAATCTGAGCAAACTAGTATGAATCTGAACCAAACTTGTATGAATATAAGTAAAATGCATAAATTTATAATTAAATCTATGCAAACTTGTACTATACCTATTATACTTTTTTGACCAATATGGGTTTTTCTAAAATTAAGGCTATTGGACATCAGTGTCATATTTTGGATAGTAGCATCATGTGGCACTAGTGTCAACATTTGGGTTCTAGTTTCCTTATGTGTTGTCTTTTATGTAACTATATTACTTTCTAGGTCACTATTTCCCCATTGTGTTTACTTGAGTCTAATTTTCTCTAACTAAGCCTATGTGGTGAAAAAAAAACTTTGCATGCAATATAGGAGCCTGATCTTTGTGATAAACCCCTGTGAATTCCCTCTCTTTTGAGGGGAGATATAAAACTTGTGCAAGAACTATCCTCAAAAGAAAAATCTCTTCAAAATGTGTGTTAACTGAAACATATATGATAATTGCATAATAATCCAATATAATGTGCATACATAGTATCGAATTGTAATATAATCTGAGTATAAGTTTATAATGTGTGATGTGTCATATCTAACATTCACAAGGGTGTCAAGATAGATATAACCATGTATGTAACATCAAATCTAAGTAATAACTAAGTAGTTACCTAAGGGTATGGGGCATGATGTCCATCATGACACTTAAGTAGGGAAGGGAGATGCATGGGGTCCCTCATGGAATTGAAAACTAGTGTGTAATAAGCAAAGATAATTGTGATGGCCATAACGCATATAATAAAGCACACATATAAAACACATAAGGCATACAAGGTAGGCCAAGGGGCCACAATATAAGGGACATCAGTACATGTCACTAAATATGTGAAAAAAATACATTCAAAGACATGTTCAAATGTCCACATATGCAAACAATAAGTAAGTTGGCTTAGAGACACATAGAAGGACATGTTCAAATGCTTGCATACATAATTAGGAAGGAAAACACAAGGACATGGCCAGATGTCCAAAGCATACATATTATGAATAGAAGTGTTGTAGAACCAAAGATTAATGGCATATTCAAATTCCCTTGAATAGAAGAAGCATAGAAATACAATAAAGTCTAAACAAGGAAAGTTATAAATGAAACTATGGATGAATATGTAATATAAATCTATGTAAGAACTAGGATGTACATATACTAAGTCTAAAGTAGTAATAGCTAGCAAAAAATATGAGTAAGTGTAGCATGATCAATATCAAGATATAACAATGCTAAATTTGTGGTGTATAGTATATAAAGATAAAACTTTATAATCAAAACTATATATAGGGTGCCCCCAAGTGGGTGAATGTGTCAAATGAATAACCCATGTATCTGTGTAAATGCCCTCAGTGAGTAGATAGTAGTATGATCAATATCAAGATATAACAATGCTAAAGTTATGATGTATAGTATAGAAAGATACAACTTGGTAATTGAAACTATATATAGGGTGCCCCTAAGTGGGTAAATGTGTTAAATGAATAACCCATGTATCTATGTAAATGTCCCTAGTGGATAGATAGTATCAAATCTAGATTGGTGTAGTGGACCTGAGTCCTGTAACAATCTATAAACACTCAAAAAGAATAATTTAAGTTTATATGTATGATAAAATTGGATATATTAAGATAGCTATCATATTTAGTGTATGGAAAATACAAGAAATTTAAACATAGCAATTCATAAAATATGTAATTTTGTGTTTTCTGAATAAATATTTGAAAGTTTTTATGTTTTTGAAATATTGAATTATTTTTTTATTTTTTGGATATAAAATATGTACAAGCAACATGAAAATGAAACTATGTACAAGTATAAATAAATAATGAAATTATGTATAAGAATGGAGGAACAATATTAATTGATGAGTCTCATGGGACACTCACTATGAATGCATGGCCTGTGTCAAATAAATGAATGGTGATCTCTCATGTAGTATGTTTGTTATGTTATAGTTGAATGGTGTTGTAGTAGGAATCTGAGTATTTTTCATGATCAAAATCATCATAATAACCTATAATGTTAGTGTTGACTTTTATTATAGGATGCGCATTAGGAATTTCTTGATAATATGGATTTGACCTTTCTAGATTTTGCTTTACAACATTTTCTATGATTTTTCCCTTTGAAACTATGCATATTGTAGGCATACCTTATTATGGAAGATCTTGTTTGGATAAAATTTTGTCATTTTTGTAAATTATTATCATTTCACTCTCATGTGAAAAGGTGATGTGGATGGAATCTCTACCTAATGTTGTCCCCTTGTTGTTATCCATGATGTTCCTAATTTGGCACTATATTATGTCAAACCAGGGCATACGCGAAATACCACTAAACATGTCTTTGGTCCAATTGTGCAAGGAAGTTTAATGGATCCAATAAATGATTTAGATAAAGTTATCTTACCCAAATTTTCCTTGTCATATCCAAGATATTGTAAGAGTGTCATGCCACATTCATTGATGTTGATATAATTATTGATTAGAACATTGGTATATTACTTTCCATCTATGAGTGGAGATATAATCAAATGCTCTATGAATTTTAATTATTTTTAGTCACCTACTTTGGAACCTCATTTTAAACTATTGATTTTGTATGAACTGGTTACTTTGGACTCTGTTGAGTTAGAAACCCTCTCTTAAGAATGCTTGTTGGCTTAACATGATTTTAACTTTACAACTTAAGTTATTGCACATTTTTAACATTTCCTGTGTATCTAGACTTTTTGCCTTGATAATATATATTTGTAAATGATTTTCCTTTGGATTTTCAATAAATCCCAAACCTTATTGACCAACATTATCAACTAATAGAATAGGATAAGTAACTAATAAAATAGGAGAAGTGATTCCTTGGGCCTACTTGCCCAAACCTTGATCATGATAATCAAATTATTGTAGATATTTTTTACCAAACCCGTACTGCTTTAAAAGATGGACCTCATTTTGGAGAGGTATATTTACATATTTTACTTGATTTATATATGCTTGTTGTACCTTTTATTTCTCTAATTGTGATTTGTGAACCTTTTATTGTTTTGAGTTATGTTTGGTAATCATTTTTGTACTGTGTCTAACTTTGACCCTTTTTGAATTGGTAGATGTGTCATTGTATGTTGTTTGGATGATGTGTCATTGTTTTGAGTCATCTATATCCATTATCTATTGTATTTTACTTTTCAATGATATACAATAATTGGTGTGGTTCTCATGCATTCTATAATATGCATAATAATATTTGGATCTCCTCACTGAGTGTAGAGGAGGTATGTTGATCAACTTAGATTTAATAATTTCCGTTAGTATCCCCCTTGGACTCATATTGTACCCTTATAATATTTTTGGGTGACTTATAATAGATAAATCGTGTTGTACTTTATGATTTGGATAAGAAAGAGTGTTAGGCACAACTTTGTTAGGTGTATATGCATATACATGGTTTGCACTAGCATATTCTGAAGACTGTGTACATGTAATGTGATTTTCCAATAATGTGACCTTTTTACTTAGTAACTAATTTTTATTCTATAAATATTATATTATATGTCTCATAATGATAATTTGATCCCTTAGAGTCTCATAAGTGCAAACCCTAGTTACTTCTAATTGAACATGTAGGCATACATCCTATAGGGGAGAGTTGTAGATAGGTTAAATATGGGCATTAGTAAAAATAGTATAAGTTGCTTCATATTGTGGAGTGATATCATGGACTTGGTTAGAGGGAAATTAGATATCACCCTCATGGAGATGAGGAGAAGGATATTTTTTCATTTGCACAAGATATGACATTGAAACTTGAAACATAGTTGTTAGCATATATAATAGATCCTCTATGTATGCAAGGGTTTATTATTAATTGAATTATACATAAGAGAACAATAACATGTTAGATATAGAATGAAATATGACATACATTATAATTTATATAAATTATCATCTATACATGTGATTATGTCTTTTTTGAGTTCATTCCAAATTAGAGGAAACAAACATGTAAATGAAAGTATTAAAATTTGAAAAAAAAGTGGTAAACTTATTATGTCATGATTATCATGATTATATCAAATAAAAATTATAAGATATATGGATCTAAAATCTAAATGTGGGTCTTATAAAGTTAGAAACATAAACCCTAGGGTTAGGGTTTGTGTAATATTCAAAGTAAGTCGGGTTCACCAAATGTTTTAATCTTTTAGGACCTAACTAGTTTAAATCCTATGTTTTTTAAATATTTGAGTAGACTAAATTAGGGAAATAATATAAAATAAATACAACTACTTATTTGTTACAAAATTGACTAGCTTTGACTTTATTTTAAATAGCCATAAATAGTGCAAATAATAAATTAGTTGGAAAATAACTGATATTAATGATCCAAGTGTTGGAAATTGAGATAGAAATTGGTTTGAGTGTTGTAAACTAGATCCTAGTGTTATAACCCATCCTATATAGTATCACCATACTTAGATAGTAACACCATTATTTGAAAAGTGGTGGTGTTGTCTTGATATTAGTGGTAGTATCCTCTAATTAGGATTATCTTGAGCTTCTAGGTGCACCTGTGTTTGGATATATAAGGTTTGTTCCTATGTACACAAGTCCTAAAACCTTATATTAGATTAAAAAACCCTAATCCTCCTTATAGATAAGGCATTTGGTTGTCATGTGTCAAAAAGTGTGTTTGTTAGTAAGGTAGGTTGGTGATGTAGGGGCATCTATGATGGCATCCTAATTTTGAGTCATTATAGCGAGTACGAGTCTTATAGGTTATGTTTATCCAAGTTAGGAGTCTTAAGGGTCTTCAAATTTTGAATTGTGTCTTAGAAAGGACTTTCCTGCTAATTTCCTTTTTTGAAATTTCAAATTACTTGTCTTACCATGGAGTTGGTAATCTTGTCTAAAGGAATGTCCATGTTGTAATTTGTTTGGTTAAGCTTTATAAAGGATTCAAGGTATTCCAACACACACCTGACTCATGAGATTAATCATTTTTGTTAGTATTGGTTAGAGGTTAGTGTTGTTAGGTCTCTCCAAATGTACAAAAGGAGTTAGGAGTTAGGTAGTTATTTGAGATATATAAATCTCATAAATGTCTTTTGGAATTCAGATTAGAGGGGTTGGATCTGAAGGAGATATAATATATTAACCCCAAAATGAAATGAATAAGAAAGATATTTCCATTTTTGAAGTGTATTGCAATAGCAAACCCTATGAAACTATACATGATTTTAAGATGATTGTATTCTAAATGTTTAAGAAAGAAAGATTATGTAAAGTTTTTATCCCAAGTTATCTATTGTCTATGATGATTTTTTTCACTATGATCCTTAACATTTTCTAGCATTTTTCAATGGTTTATAAAGCTTTGAAACAATGTTACAAACCCATGTTCTATGTTTATTGTGTTATATGAGAAGAAGTGCATTCTATGTATCAAAAAGTTTGATTGAAAAGGACAAATAATGGTGAATATGTATTTGTATTTACATATATTAGCAAAGTATATGGATGGTAGTATCATAATTCTAACTCCAAGAAAGATTGAATTGAGATTTTTTTATACTAACTGTAGGTACCATGTTACTGTTTTGAGATAGACAGTAAGTGTTTTGTGAGGTGAAAAGGCTATGTGGGAGAGGGAGAAAAGTACATGAACATTACTAAGACTTTTATTTCAACACCTTAAATATTCTTTTAGGTTTTCATTTTTCTTTAGATATATGTTATTGTATGAATGAGTTCAAACCTATATTCTTTAGCAAGACTACAAGTAAGAAGCCTGAGTAGACATTGGAAGCAAGAAGATCCCTATGAATGATGTTGTTGGAGAACATTATTGTTTGGTAAGTGTTTATTTTCATAATATTTAAATCTATTGAGTGGTTTTCATTTGTTTTAAAATGAATCCCTTAGAAGGTTCTTAAACCCTGTAGTAGTTGTTGATTGTATGCACTATAAACCAAATCTTTGTAAGAGATCACCCCTGGTGTAATAAAAAATGAAAGTAAAGCTTAAAAAATGTTTATAAGGTTAAATAACACACTAATCCACCATTGGGTGTCTTGTAATGAGTTATTATGTACTAAGTTTCAAGTTATCCCTTCTCGACCTGAGAAGACTGCACAAAAACCTTGCCTAGGGTTTCAAACTTGAAATTCATTCTCCCAATGAATGAACTAATAGAATCCATTAAATTTTTTTGGATATATGTAATAACATTTGTGATCAAATATTTTGAGGTTTTTTATTCAATTACATGCATGCATAGAGTAATATTGATCATTGTGTGCAAATAAGGCATAAAGTGACTTATTAGGCCTAACTAGTGGGCAAGAAGGACCTACAAAAGGGGTCAAAAAGTGGAGTTAGTGAATTATATTTCATGAAAAATTATAAGGTGATAAATGGTAATATAAAATGTATTTATTTTTTTAGTGTGCCATTTATTTTTTCCATACTACAAGAAAAATGCTAAAAAAAGGCTACAAGTTTGTATGCCAAGGTGAATAAAGGTGGTGTAAAGAGTGAATTGAGGTTTTGAGAGTTTATGATTTTAATGAGGGGAGAAAAAGGAGATAAATAGTGTCTAAAAGTTTTCATTAAGTAATAAATCAAATATTGATTCCAAGAACCATTGAGTGCTAAAAGAACTAGTAAATCGTTACTAAAGCAAGTTGATAAAAGGAGTCAAATGAGTATAGAATAAGAACGTGGGTGTTTGAGGAAGTGTGTATAGGTTCTTAAGTCAGAAAAGTGAAATAAAGAAGCCTATTCCTTAGTTATTTACAATGTAAATGAGTTCCAAGTAAGAGAAATAAAAGGAACTCAAGGAAAACTAAATCAAAGTCATTAAAGGGCACGATATAAAACCAAAAGAGAAAATTGTCAAAGAAGGAATCCTGAGGACTTTTAAATACTTACATGAAATATTTTTATATTTTATAAACATAAAATCAAGGTCATAAATAAGCTATACATAAATTTTGTATCAGATTCTAAATTTTCTATGGAAGGTATGTTTGAGTTTTTGTAATTGATGATTACATATACATACAGTTTGTGCTTGAGTGGGTGATGAAAATTGTTGGATACATTGATGAAAATGTTGTTTTGAGATATGTATTTTTGAATGATAATACACATTCTAGGAATATAAAGAGGTATAAAGTGAGAATTTATGGAAAGAGGAAGAAAGCAATACAAGTGTGGCCCAAGAGAGCATGCACACATGCATGAGAGGTTGGTTGTAGTAGAAGACAAGTGAGAAGGAGGTATAAAATACTCAAGTATACCTTGGGATCTAGGAGGTTATGAAAATTAGATAAAGTTTAAATAAGAGAGAATTTGAATCACATCAAGAAACATTTTTTATAACTTTTAGGGAAATTTTTATTTTCCCCTTGGTAGAATGATGCAGGGGCATCTGCAATAGTCTCTTAATTTTGAGTCATTATATCTAGTAAGAGTATTATAGGTTGTGTTTGTCCAATTTAGGAGTCTTAGGGGTTTGAATTTTGAATTTTGGCTTAAAAATAAATTTCCCACCAAATTCCTTATTTGAAATTTCAAATTCCTTATCTTATCATGGCGTTGGCAATCTTGTATAAAGGAATGTCTATGTTGTAATTTGTTTGGTTAATCTTTAGAAAGGAGTCAACGTGTTCCAACACACACATGACTCATAAAATTAATAATTTTTGTTAGTATTGGATAGAGGTCAGTGTTGTTAGGTCTCTCTAAATGTACAAAAGGAGTTAGGAGTTAGTTAGGTAGTTATTTGAGATATATAAATCTTGTAAATGTCTTTTGGAAGTTAGATTGGAGGGGTTGGATCCAAAGGAGATTGAATCTATGAACCCCAAAAGAATTAATAAGAAATATGTTTCCATTTTTTAAGTGTATTACAATATCAGACCCTATGGAACTATACATGAGTTTTAGATGACTTTATTTTGAATGTTTAAGGAAGAAAGATTGTGTAAAGTTTTCTCCCAAGTTATCTATTGTCTATGTTGAGTTTGTTCACTATGATCCATAATAATATTATCTATCATTTGTAAATGATTTAAAAAGATTTGAAATAATGTTTCAAACCTCTATTCTCTATTTACTATGTTATTTGAGAAGAAGTGTATTTTGTGTATCAGAAATACACCAGCTAATATTTCTATATTAGAACTACTCCAAAAGGCAACTATTTTCAAAGATATTCTTTTTCAAATACTCAATCATACATATTTACCTTGTGACATAGAGCCAACTTATTTTGAATTTGTCATGAACACTATCAATGACATTGAGGATGTTATATCTTTTGCCAATGAGGATTTACCCTCATAGTTATTGATCAAAATCTACCATTCTTCATTTAGGCACAAATCAAAACCACCACTATTAAACAAGTTTTAATTGAAAATGTTTTAGGACTTAACATATACAACCTCACATTTTTATATACTATGGGGGTTGATATAACATCCATTTAGAAGACATATAACAATATTAGATGTTTTGATGACATTCCCTAATAGGCATTGGGTACTATTACATTAGATATCACAATTGGGCCAAAAACTCTATCTACACAGTTTTAGGTGATGCCTAATTATTTTCATTACAATTTATTACTTGGAAGACCTTGGATACATGACATGGAGGTTTTACCATCTATATTACACATGTGTGGTAAGTTTTTACATAATGTATAGTTATACACTTGTCTGGTTGATAACCAACAATTCAAATATTATAGAGTTACTGAGCCTACTTCCCCAAGTACATCTCTAGATGGGACATCTCACGTTCATACAGTGTCCCCACCTCAAATGATTCTAATAGAACATATGCATAAATATTATCTTGGGGAATCTACACCACTATTCCCACACTAGTTCTAGATCCTCCTACAACACTGTTATCTTCACCCATGATGGAGACTAACACTCCTCCCACATAGTTTCCCCCATTTATAGTAGATGATGAGATCCTCATAGTATAATTACCCTTACTTATCAACTATGAAGAAGTATATATCTAAAACTCTGATACATATTCATAGGCCACCATAGAGGATGATACAATGCCCACTGACATTGATGATTATTTATATGAATTGAGCTTCATACTAGTAGGCCTCACAGAGCACATAAATGATTTTATGTTACTCATGAATTTAGCTGCACATGCATCACCACCAAGTCACATTTCCATATATATATGCCTAGACGCTCATTTACAGTTAGAGGTAGACTCTTCTATGCGTTCATTAAATATCATTACATCTATGGGCATGGACCCATTTATTTGGATTCAAGTACGTAGTACACATGACATACCACAGTAAATGTTACAAAATTACTTGATAGAGGATTGATGTCATTACCCATAGTTCACCATAGATATATTAGTAGATCATTATAGAAGGATGATAGACCATTTTATCATTTTCATAGGATTACTAGCTATGATATAGATACATGCTCAACATTACAACAAAAATTAAATAAGTTCAAGACTCAGGACACTATTCAAATTACAAAACCTCTAACTCCACAGGTACGTGCACCACAATGGACTCTTTGCCAACATAGACACTTAAAGAGTGATCCATTAACTATCTGTGTTTTTATTGTAGACACTTAAAATTGGCCACCAATGACTTTCAACCAAGATTTTGACCAGTTTCTACCAAAATGTACAATTTGGCCTAAAAACACTAAAACACATTAAAAGCTTTGAATTTTTCATATACAAGTTTTGATTTTCGCTAGAGTATCATTAAATTAGGTAATGTAATTTATGAGATATCTAATTTTGATCAGATCATTTCAAGTCAAAACGATAATTTCGCACTTGGGTGCTCTAGATTGCTCTTTTCTACCAAATTTCTTGAACAAGACATGTGCCTTTGTTATTTTGTGTTGACAAAATCCTAAATGGGATAATGGATCCAATTCATCTAAAATCACCTTCCAATTCCAATCCAGTCAAATTTTGAGCCAATAATATGATATTCTGACCAATTTGATAAATTTTTGCACCAGTTGCCAAGATTTGCATCAAAGTGATAAATCATGTTTAAGACTAATTAATATGGATCAAGAGCCTAATTAATAATTCCATGGAACTTTTTGAATATTTTGTTTTGGAAATTAATATTGAATAACTACATCATCAAATGACATCATTTCTTGGAAAGACATCCCTAGGCCATAAATGCATAAAATATCAGGATTAAGCCCTCTCATGCCTCATTAAGACCTTCCATACCTCTTTAATGTCCCTCTATCCCAAATATTTATTAGGGAATTTATTTAATTTGGCCTCCAAAATTGAATGGAATCTTAGCCACACATCTTCATCTTGAGATGGATAGTTCAAGTTCATTTTGATCATTTTGAAAAATCTATAAATAAGAGGCCTTACCCATTAAATTTTAAGCTTTATTGGTGTAAACTTATAATGCACAAATAATTCCAAAACCTTATTCATATAGTGTTTTAATTCCCATTTATTGATAAAAGCTTCACACAAGCCAAAGCCACAAGCTAAAGGTGCTAAGAGAAGGTGAAGGTAGCCACACTCCACTAATGAAGATCTCTTGAAGCACAAGCCGAGCAACCCAAAGAAGGATTTTTTTAGATAAATCAAGGATTTGGTAAGAAAATTGTGTTTTGTGTTCATATTTCACATTTCTTTCCATTTCTATTTATGTTTTAAAATGGTTTTTCCTCACTAAGCTCCCCCTATTGTCTAGTCCTAGAGATGTATGCTAGTTAGTGTGTTCTTTCTCAATTTGATTTCATTTTGGAACTAACATGATACTAACCACCTCTCTTAAATAAAATTCCTAGTCTACATAATGGCATGACCAGTGAGAGTTTTACAAGTTATCTACAGTAATGGAGAGCCCTTGTAAGCCAATTTACCCATAATTTACTAGATAAATAATTAGCCATTATGTTCACCAAAAATTTTCATAGTGAGACATCCGATCATCTAGAACTACAATGTGTACATACCTTTAAGGAGATCATTGACAAAGGATTTTTTATTGAACAAGCCCCTATTAACAAAGGGATCATCAAGCTTACCTCATCAAATCAAAATCAAGGTACCAATCTAAGAAATGGTCTAAACTAGCATCAAGTCTAAGTGCAAGCATCATAACCATCACAAGCCAATAGCAATGAAAGACCGAGGTACTTCAACCACAACAAAAATGTTATTGGAAATGAATTAATCAAGTCAAGACATGTCCAAATGGTAAAAACACCATCTACTCAACCAACATATCATATTCAACTGACTCCTAACCCATAACCTTTTTAACTAATGTAGTAAGCACAATAGTCCAGGCCCACACAATAAATGTAGCAACATTTGCCATTACAATTTCCTCCTCCAACGAAAATAGTGCCTACTCATCATGTTTTTAGTGACCGTGGAAAGTCTATTGAATATGTGTTTCACAAGCTCACCACTACTAATATGATTAGTTGGCCTATAACAAAAGATTATCCTCAAGGCATCCCTTATCTTGATTGGTACCACCAAAATGAATTTTGTGAATATCATCAAGTTAATAGGCATAATTTTTGCCATTATGTTCAAATTAAACATTTGATTTAGAAAATATTAGAGAATGGGGAGATAACATTGGATGGTGGTGCTTCCACTTCCAATCAGACCCTTAGAATATATCAAAACTTATTTCCCCAACATAAAAACCAACTTTAATAGTAACAACAACAATGACCAATGCAACACTAATAATAATAGTTTCAACAACCAAGGCCAAATCAATAGAATCACTAACAACATCTGAATAATGGATAGAACCAAGGTTAGAGTAGCAACAACCAACAGACTTACCATGTAATTAGACATAACTACAACAGGGTTATAGGTCATATTGTAGGAGGTTGCATTAACACCATCTCTATCAATCCAAGACCAAATACCAATCCATCAAGACCTTTGCTAAATAATGCCAATCCACCAAATCACATTGATAATCCTTCCTTGACCTGGAACCACATATAGGCATACCAACAAGCAAGGATTACTAATTTTGGACCCTATACTGATAACTCATCATTGCCTCATGACCATGCACAAGTGCACTATTAACCAAGACTTATCCTATCTGGTCCCCCACCATCACCTTCATTTATTATAAATTATAGTCTTGTGTTTAATCTAGATTATGCAATCACAACTTAGAGGTCAAATATTACCATCCCAAGCCCATAGCCATCTACCACTTCACCCATCACCTAACCAATCATTTAACCTTAGAATAAGCCATTTAATACTAACCAAGAGAAGAAATTTGACATTGTAGAGTAATTGTAAAAGACACCCACACAAATCTCCATTCTATATTTATTACATACATCAAAAATCTATAAAAACATTTTGAATGACTTCATGAGCCAATCCACAATTTCAAGTGACATATCCCCTAACAAATTCAAAGTTTTGGTTGGACACCTAGCTCCAGCCAACAAATCACTTTCAACCAAAGCGATATGTCACCCCTTGGCATGTTATATAATAACCCCTTATACATTAAATTTTTCATAAAGTGGCACAAAGTGAAATGTGTCCTTATAGATAATGGATCTTGTCTAAACATAGTGTCTCTAAAAATCATCAAGATTCTTAGGTACACAATAATGGATCTTCAAGTAGAGACCATAACCATCAAATCCTATGACAATTCAGAACAAGAATCACAAGGCACCATATGTTTATTAGTTATCCTTGGGCCCTTAACCCATGATACACTTTACCATGTGCCAAATCTCAATTTTTCATACAATATGCTTTAGGGTAGACATTGGTTACATGAGATTCATGCAGTCCTATCGATGTTGCACCAATGTATTATTTTATCCCATTTAGGGATGGAAGTTTGTATACTAGGATATTTTCATCCATACGAGCACTACAAACATGTAGAGGCCAAGTTCAAGAGTTATAACTATCAGTTCAGCATGAATCTAATGTCCAAGCAAGATAGGGGAAAATAATACTCCTTGATTTACCATAGGATAACTACATTGATCCTAATACCCTTGATTCCCTTTCTCACATGTTGCCTCCTAAGATATCCAATCATTATACCATCTCATCCAATGGCCTAGGAGAGTATTTAACCTATGATACCTTTCATATCACAAACCTTCCATGAAACCTAAAGTCCTTTGGAAGACCTAAAGCAAAGACACTTCATCTGAAATGGCAACAAAAGGGCAAAGGTAAAGGACATGTCAAGTTTATACTAGCATCTGGCCTAGAAAAAGACCCTCTTGAGGGAGATGAATCATGTTTGTATAATGATAAGCATGTTGATTGTTATAAGAATGCAAAGTATCCTATTCCCAATAGGGTCATGAATAATTAGGACTATGAAGGAAGAGGCCTTAGACCAAACCAACAAGGAGCACTTGAGCCAATTCTCATGACCAAATATAAAGGGCCCTATGGACTTGGATTTAAACCACCTAGGGGTGATCCCATGTACCTTGATCATGATCCATCACCATCAACTAGTGATGAGGATTTTGACAGTGAAGTAGAGTCTGATATAGCCTTTTTGATGACCTAACTAAGACCAACCTATTTAATACTCATTTTGTTTGTACCCTTAGACTGGTCATTCACCACAACCCACTACCATTGTATTATCCCCAATTGATAGATTGAGACCAATAAGAGTCCAACATTTTGATTAATGAGTTCAAAAATTATGAGGCTTTCTATGATTTTCTCAGCCTTAGAGACAATGTTCCATTGGGGTACCATAAATTAGGGTTCTCAATCAAGTTTGATCCTAAAGCTTATTTTGGAGAGTGGGTAAACACCCGTAGCCAAAAGCAAATAATTAAAACATTGAAGTCCCAAAATGAAAACCTCTTTGAGGTGATTTAGAACTAGGGGAAAAGTAAGGAAAAAGGCTAGTCTAGTAGTGAAAACCTGTCTCAATCACCATTAGATGGGGGTGTTCAACCTTCTTCAAACATAGCTCAAGAGACCACCAATGATGAACTTATTTATGAGTCTGAGTTTAGTTTTAAATAATAATAAGACTTTGATTGAATCATTCAAGAGTTTCCAAAAAAAATTGTTACATGGCCAAATATCCCATTGGGGGACTTTGATTCATCATGCTTAGGGGAAATTGAAGATCTAGTCCTAACAAAGGACTCTAACATTGCTAACCAGTTCAGATCTTTTCCCACTATTATTGAAGATGGTTCAACCCTTCTAGTGGAATATAAAATTGAGGTAAAAATTGGGTCCCTAAATGACCCAAAGTGGATCAAGTTAGGTGCATCCCTTATTGAGGAGTGTGAAGTCCTTACAGCCCTTTTAAGGGAATTTGTTGACATATTTGCATGGGCATATTCTAACATGCTAGGTTTAGACCATGCCTTAGTTCTACACCACCTTGTGGTCAATCTTGATGCCAAACTGATAAAACAAAAGATACATAAGATGTATCCTTGCATTAATGTATTAGTGAAAAAAGAGTTAGAAAAACTCTTAAAAATAGGATGTATTTGATCGATCGACTATTCAGAGTGGATATCCAATGTTGTGCCAATTAGAAAAAACTATAAGGAATCAAAATCTATACTAATTTCCATAATATAAATAAAGCATGCCCTAAGGATGACTTTCCATTTCCAAACATTGACATGATCATTGACTCTATAATGGGTTATGAAATGCTTTCATTAATGGATAGCTTGTCAAGGTACAACCAAATTAGGATCACACTAAAAGCCAACACAAAATAGTGTTCACCACTCCATGGGGAACATTATGTTACCAAGTTATGTTTTTTGGTCTTAAAAGTGCAGGGGACACTTATCAAAGAGACATGACTATCATATTTCATGATATGATGCATGAAATTATTGAATATTATGTCAATGACATTCTTGGTAAATCAAAGACCAAGGCTGATCATCTAGCAGTGCTACATATAAGATTTTAAAGACTAAATGAGTACAAAGTTAGTATTAATCCTAAGAAGTGTGTCTTTGGAGTCACTTCAGGAAAATTTCTTGACTTTACTGTGTCTCATCAAGGCATTGAAGTTGATCTAGCCAAAGCCAAAGCCATAATAGAAATGAAACCACTGACTAGCAGATCCACAGTTTACAAGGCAAAATCTAATCTATCTAATGCTTCATATCATAATTAGTTGAAAAATGCCATCCTTTTATGAATATTTTAAAAAAGGGAGTCACATTTCACTAGGATGATCACTATTAGATAGCCTTTCAGCAACTAAAGGATTATCTAGTGAATCCACACATTTTATTACCTCCTATGCAAGAAAAGCCATTTTTGTTGTATCTATCTATTATTAACAATGCTCTGGGGACACTTTTGGCTCAGCATAATGATAATGTAAAAGACCATGTTGTGTATTATTTAATTCATACACTAGTCATGTATGAACATAATTATACGCCTATAGAAAAAGCCTATTTAGACATGGTCTTTACAACTCAAAAATGGCACCATTACATGTTAAATAATAAGACCATGGTTATTTCAAAAGTAGATCCACTCAAGTATCTACTCTCTAAAATATCATTACAAGGTTGCATGGACAAATGGATCATGTTTTTGAGTGATTTTGACATCGAGTATGTCAACCAAAAATTCATTAAGGGGCAAGTTATTGCAGATCAACTTGTTCAAGTACCCCTTATTAATACAAAGTAATTAACATTCCAATTTTTTGATGAATCCATAATAACCATCATTGACACACCTGTTAAGGAGTAGCACTAGAAGCTATATTTTTATGGATCATTTATAGCACATGGATCGGGGGTAGATCTCATATTTATTACACCACATGGGGATATAATCCCTAAATCATTTAGGATCAGCTTTCCTTGTACCAACAACATGGCCGAATATGAAGCACATATTGTAAGGCTTTGTCAAGTGGTAGAATGTAATCTATCTCATCTCAAGGTTTATGGTGATTCTTAATTAATTATCAATCAGGTTATAGATCATTTTTGGACCAAAGATGACAAGTTGGTTCTATATAAGGCCATGTTTAACACTCTCAAGTAGCAGATTATCGACATTCAATTTGAACATGTACCAAGGGTAAATAAAAAAATTGTAGATGTTATGGCCACTATTGGATCTTTGATTCGACAAATGGATACAACCAAAGGGTATTAGTTCCTTGTTAAGAATTTGTTAGCACTAGTTCTTGAACCTTCAACCATCGTGATGATTTGTGATATTGTTGGTCCTAGCTCTATGTAGTATTCAAACCTTTAAAACTACCTCCACAACCAAATTATGCCACCTAACTTATCCCAAAAACAATCCAAAGCCTTCATCCACCAAACCACTTGTTATACCTTACTTAGATCAACCCTTTACTATCATAGTTGTGATGGAACTCTGCTTCATTATTTAACTTTGATAGAATCTACACTAGCATTATGAGAAGTTCATGAAGGAGAATGTGGAGCTCATACCATCAGGGTAGTTCTATGCAAAAATCTCTTGTGTACTAGTTATTATTGGCCCATAATGGATTCAAATATAGCTACATATGTAAAGAGGTGTTATAAGTGTGAATGGCATGCCAATCTAATTCATGCCTCGGCCAATACTCTAAAACCAATGTTGACACCATGACCATTTGCTACATGGGACCTAAACCTCATTGGGAAGATCAATCCCACCTCATTAGACAACCATAAACATATCCTTATTGCCACTGAATATTTCACTAAGTGGGTTGAAGCTATACCCCTCACGTGATTGGAAAGTAAATTTCCAAATTCATCTTCAACCATCTCATTTATCAATATGGTATCCCTTTCAAAATTATATCTAATAATAGAGGATCATTTAAGAACAAGGATTTATAAAATCTATGTGTTGAATACAACATCACACAATAATTTTCTACAACATATTACCCTCAAGGTAATAGCTAGGTTGAAGCATCAAATAAAACTATTGCCAATATTCTTAAAAAGATTATCAATAATGTCAGTCATGATTGGCACCCTTAGATATTTTGTACCCTTTGGGAATATCATACCAATCACTATACACCCACAAGAGCCACTCCATATTCTCTTGTTTATGGTACTAAAGCCATTCTTCCCATTGAGGTCGAGTTACCATCTTTATACATCTCTTTCAAGCATGTCCTAGATGATAATGACTATCAAGTAACTCACATGTAGAATTAGAGTTAATTGATGAGAAACACATGGATGCAGTGAATAATCTCTAAGCCTATTAGAATTGACTCCATGGCCACTATAATCAACATGTGAAACATAGAGAATTTGAACTTGGTGATCTTAACCTTAAATAAAACCAAAATAATACCATGGCTAAAAAGAAGCATAAAGGCAAGTTCAAACCCAATTAGGTTGGTCCTTTCATCATTATCATAAATTATGGAATAGGAGTATACAAGCTTGCCACACGAGACAGACATGAACTTGATGAGCCAATGAACATTATTCACCTCAAGCAGTACTATGCTTGAGTGATTTGGTATATTGTCTATAGGGACCATTTCAAGTTGTATCATTTTATCAATATTCTTCTTTGTACTATACCATTTTACCATCATATCATCTTACTAACCTATCACTTTTTCCTATCACCTATCCATTTCACCATACTTTCTCATCAACTGAATTCATTTCTCCTTCCCTACCTGGCCTTATGACCTTAGTTTTGTTTCATTCATTCCAGAGCCATATTCAGCAAAAGGATTTAGATTCAGTTTCAATAGTTCTTTCTAGCATTCTAGACTAAGATAGTATTTTGGAGCAGTAGATAGTAGTTTTGCAGTTGTATCCTTCATTTCTTGTTATGTTCTCTCTATCAGGTGTGCTTGATTATAACCACCTATGGGAAAATCAGTGTCTCACTAGTCTTGTTACCAATTATAACCACCTATGGGCAAATTAGTATCATTAACCTATGCTATTATATCCTAGTTATAACTTCCTATGGGAAAACTAGGGGCAACCTTTGTTTATCATGCCTTGATGTAAAAACTAGCCATTTCCTATGCCATATTGTGCCTTTATGATAACTATGTCTATTTTGTTTGAATTATCTGCTACACTAGTTAAATTACTCCACTGTAAGGTAGAACTATAGTGACTTGAGGTCCTACCCTAAGACTATGTAGGCAACACTTTATACTTTTGAGGTCACCTCAGCCATGTTCTCACCATTTTGTGAGCAACCTAAGCCATGCCCTCACCATTTTATGAGTAACCTAAGCCTTGGTCTCATCATTTTGTGAGAAACCTAAGCCACACTCTTACCATTTTGCAAGCAACCTAAGACATGTTCTCATCATTTTGTGAGCAACCTAAGTAATGCTCTCACCATTTTATGAGAAACCTAAGCCACACTCTCACCATTTTGTGAGAAACCTAAGCCACACTCTCATTGTTTTACGAGCAACCTAAGCCATGCTCTCACCATTTTACAAGCAACCTAAGTAGTGCTCTTGCCATTTTATGAGCTTGAACCATTTAATATCTCATCATCCTCCATCAAGTTGAGATGCCTAAAAATTTATAAAAAAATGTGTAAAATTGATTAGAAAAACTAAAAACATTGACCACTTTTTTGCCTTAAGGATTCTAGGAACCCTCACTAAGTCATAAGCATATCACTTGTTCCTTAGTTTTCCCATCCTTTTTGGCATTTTTCCCCATGCTCTCACCATTTTGTGAGTCCATTAATATTCTTTTATCACATCCATTATGGTTTTTTTTCATCATTTATCATTTTCTTCCTATTTCTTGGGATAACTACATTTGGCCTAAAGTTTTTGTTGGATATTACATTTATGAAACTATGTAGGCAGCATCCACTTGCCTAGTACATATGGAGATAGCTTAGCCACCCCCTCCATTTTATTTTATTCCCCCAATCATGTTTGTTTTCTAAGTGGTCACCTATTTTCTAGGGGTAATGTTTATCTAGTTTAAGTCATGTTGTTTGTGCTAAACAGTAGGACTAACTATTATTTGTTTCTTTATCTATTTTTTTGCTTGTTTGTATGTTTGTTATTTGTATGGTTATTTATTTGATTTTAGCACTATTGCCTTGATTCAGTTTATGTGTTTTCATTAGGTTATTCTTTGTGAATTTATACTTGAATCCATCCATATTCATATGTTTACATTGTCACCATGGTTTTTATCATTGGTGCATTATTTTCCCTTGAATGTTGGATTTTAGGAGTCAATCCTTATGCATATTTGGGCCTAGTCCTCATGGTGTTCTATCATGAGGCTTACCATCTAGTGTTATAATAAAAATTAGCTTTAAGATGTCTACTCAAGGATGGCAATGTCAACATCTCCTTGGAACTGGCATCAGCGACATCCCAATCATATCCCAAATAGAGTACTTAACAAATGCAATAATTTCAACCTTTATTAATTCAGATGAGCATCTCCCTACTAGCAGGTTGTTCCAATTCATCATTACCCTCTATATCAAGTTATCATCATATTTTCCATCATTGACCAATCAATCATGTTTGTCATAATCAAGGTCTAATGATTATAACTACCTATGGGAAAATCAGTGTACATCATCCCACCTGCATATATTAATGATTATAACCACATTTAGGAAAATCATTGTGTTCTCACCAATTTTACTTTCTTTTTTCCCAACTAGGGCCATGTTTTTACCTTGTTTGTATGTCTTAACTGGGGCATCTCCATCTTCTCAATGTTTATAACCACCTTTGGGCAAATCATTGTGTTATCATACCACATTACCACTATCAGGGTACAATTCTTATAAATGCCTTTGGGCAAACCATTGTACACCATCCCACTTGCAGTCTCAGTGATTTTGACTACTTTTTCAAAATAATTGTGTTCTCACCCTATCATCTTCATATGTTTGGTCCCCTCATTTCACTTTTTTCTTTCAAGGGACCATTTGCCAACCTACTTGTGCCAATTATTCCCTCGAGGGGGCATCATACAATTCATCTATTACCATTGAAATTGTAGGCATGTAGGACTTTTTCATTCTTTGAGAATATGTTACTATTCTTATAGCTTACAATGCCTTCAACAATAGGGGCAAACTGTAGACACCTAAAACTGGCCACCAATAACCTTCAACCAGGGTTTTGACCAATTTCTACCAAAATGCACAATTTAACTTAAAAGCACTAAAACAAATTAAAATATTTGAATTTGTCATATACAAGTGCTGATTTTTTCTATAGTATCATTAAATGAGGTAATTCAATTTATGAGACAGCTAACTCTGATCAGATCATTTTGAGTCAAAATGATAATTTTACACCTAAGTGCTCTGGATTGCTCATTTCTACCAAATTTTATTACACAAAACACGTGCATTTGTTATTTTGTGTTGACAACATCCTAAATGGGATAACATATCTAACGCATCTAACATCACCTTCTAATTCTAATCCAATTAAATTTTAAGCCAATAATACAATATTTTATCAATTTGATAAATTTGTGAACTAGTTGTCAAGATTTGTATCAAAGTGATAAATCATGTTTAAGACTAATTAATCTAGATCAAGATCCTAATTAAGAATTCCATGGAACTTGTTCAATATTTATTTTTGGAAATTAATATTGAATAACTGCATCATCAAATGACATCATTTCTTGGAAAGACATCCCTAGGCCATACATGCATAAAATATCAAGATTAAGCCCCCCCCATGCCTCATTAAGACCTTCCATGCCTCTTTAATTCCCCTTTATTCCAAATATTTATAAGGGCATTTATTATATTTGGTCTCCAAAATTGAATGGATTCTTAACCACACATCTTCATCTTGAGATGGATGGTTCAGGTTCATTTTGATCATTTTGAGAAATCTATAAGTAGGAGGTATTGCCCATTGAATTTTAAGCTTTTTTGGTGTAATTTTATAATACACAAATAATTCCAAAACCTTATGCATATAGTGTTGTAATTCCCAATTATCGATAGAAGCTTCACACAAGCCAAAGCCACAAGCCAAAGGTGCCAAGAGAAGGTGAAGGTAGCCATACTCCATTGATGAAGATCTCTTGAAGCACAAGTTGAGCAACTCAAAGAAGGAACCTTTTAGAAAAATCAAGGATTTGGTAAGAAATTTGTGTTTTTTGTTCATATTTATCATTTATTTCCATTTCTAATTGTGTTTTAAAATGGTTTTTCCTCAATAAGCTCCCCCTAGTGTCTAGGCCTAGAAAAAAAATCTACTTAGTGTGTTCTTTCTCAAATTGATTTCATTTTGGAAATAAAATGATACTAACCACCTCTCTTGATTCAAATTCTTAGTCTACATTTATCAAGGACAAATACATCCCTAACATTGTTATCAATGAGGATTCTGATCCCAATACTTGTACTTTAGAATTTTTATACCACATTAGACATCAAGAGACAAACCTACAACATGTTATACATAGTCAAGACTCCTTAGGAAATATCACATTCCCAGTTGCATGTAGACCTAAGGTGGTCAACATACTTCTTTTCATCATGATCATAGGCATGCATATACAAGTTACACTTAATAGTACATGGTTACAAGCAATGGATGCCATAGTTGATTAGATAGATAGATGTTTGACATTTAGTTATGAGAGACACATAATTTGCATTATACATGATGGCACATATGAGAATCACAAGTTTCACATAGATGCCTTGCAGTCTAATGTGGTATACCTTCAGACCACATGGGAGGCTTCTTACATAGTAGAGCAGTATGCCATTTGAATGCATAAAATCTAGATTAATGCTAAAGATAAGGTTATACTTTTACCGACAACATGGTATGATGATCATTGTGATGATGATTTATTTGAGTTTAGGTAGATTTAGTATATAACATTGGACCCACCAGATCCACCATTTGACTATCCATATCCTATGGATGTGTTCTTAGGTCTATAAAGGCACTACTTTCCACTTGTACATATTCTCAGTTACTTACACATTAATTGTACATAGTTTCTCTTACTTTTCCACTTGTATATGATTTAATTTTCATGATTGCTTGTACATACCTTATACTCAGAAAATACAAAAATAATATAGTATGTTCAAAATATAAAAATAATATAATATGTTCAAAATACAAAAACATTCAAATATTTCTTAGAAAATACAAATTCTATATTGTATGTATTTCCATTCCTTATATTTTCCAGGTACTACATATGTTATCTATGCTAGTCTAGTCAGTTTTATCATACATACATGCTTCACTTATTCTCTTCAAGTATTACAGATACTTATAGGACTCAGGTCCATCACAATGATCAATATTTTCTACTATATACCCATTGGGGGCACATACACAGATGCATAGATTCAACATTGATGCATTCATCCATTATGGGGCATCCTATACATATCTTAAACTTTAATAGGTTATATCATTCTATACTACATAGATTTTTTGTTGACTACTACTACTCTAGACTCAGCTTATGTACATCTTTGATCTTATATGGATTTGTACCACATGTTTAGGCATACTTTAATTTCTAACTTTCCTAGTTTAGATTTTGATTGTGTCTCTTTGATTCTACATATATTTTAGGGAGTTTGAATATGTCATTATTTTATGACTCTACACCAATTCATTTCATGGTATTTATGCCTTAGACATGTGCCCATGTCCTTATGTTTGCCTTATTGATTATGTATGCATACATTTAAACATGTCCTTCCATGTGGCTCTAAGCCAACCTTGTTCTTTGTGTATGTGGACATTTGAACATGTCCTTGTATGTATTGTTTTCTTAGATTGAGTGACATGTGACCATGTCCCTTGTATTGTGGCCTTTGGCCTAATTTACGTGCCTCATATGTGTTTTATATATGCTTTCATGTATGTGTCATGTCCATGACACTTGTCTCTTGATTGTTACACTTACACTTAGTTATATATGCCATGAGGGACCTCATGCATCTCCCCTTCCTCCTTGGGTGCCTTGATGGGCATCATGCTCCATCCCCCTAGGTAGTTACTTAGATTATATCAAAAAAAATTGTTAATACACATGCTTACATTCTTATATCTATCTTGAAAACCTTGTGAATGTGAGATCTAATATACATCATACATAACCAACTTATTCTTAGATTATTTTACATTTTGATGTCATGTATACATATAATATTAGTTTATTAGTAAATATCATATAAGCTCAAGTTAACACATAGGTTGCATAGATTTTATTTTGAGGACAATTATTGCACATGGTCAATAACTCCCCTCAAAAGAGGGGGAATTCACATAGATTTGTCACAGAGATCAACCAATCTGAGTGCATTTAGAATATAGTTTTTAGTATGCAAATATAGATTACAGAGCACAAAATCAAGAAAACATAGTAAAAATTAGTCATACATAGATTAATTATAGTTTAGCACATGAATAGTAAAAAAATACATTAGCATGGTCAAATGGACACTATCACGGTGTGATAATATCCAAGGGATCATGATACTCTCCAATAGCCCCAAAAATAATAAATTCTAGAATGGCCAAAAAAGTATAGTAGTTATAGTTTTGGTTTGCACATTTTTAGTCACAAATTATCAATTATGCTTAGTTTATTCATAGTTTTGCATAGATAACATAGGTTTGCTCAAATTGGGGGAATCATGTCTAGCATGATCACTCACATTTTAACTTCAGATATACATAGACACAAATTACTATAACTTAATCCAAAATCCATATGCATAGATATTAGAATTGGGAGCATGTGCATGGCACATTATTTTTGTATGCTCACTTTTGCACTAGTTAATCAAATGGAATGGAAAAATCCATTTAATTATATGCATTGTTAATAAAGACACCATTTATACTAGTTTTGCACCAAATTGATGCCTTGTTTTGTCTTCAATGGCTGGCATTATTGAGTAGTCCCTAAGTTGTATATTTGAGTGATTGAAAGGCCCCTGAGCCACTTTTCATTTTTTTTTTTTTAGTGGCCCTAGAGACATCTTATATAGATTTAGTTACATTACACAACTTCAATTACATTACGTAGTTTTAGTAAAGATGATTCTACTACACATGGGTAGGCAATGATGGAGTCATAGCCTACTTGAGTTCTTGAGCCACCTACATAGGAGGGTTGGATAAGTTATTAGTCTAATATAAATTATTCATAGATTATGATCCACTGATTAGTGGTGGGAAATGATGGAGTCAAAATTGGATTGAGTTATTGAGCCACCCACATGTGAGGATCGAGCAAGCCATCAGCTCAATCCAATTTATTCAAATTTTGATCACCAACTACACACATAGGTTATCACCAGGTTTTAACATTGGTTCATGTACCCAATGAGGTGTACTCACTCCTTTTCTCTCTCTTATCTCTTTACTTATTTTTGTCTTTGCTTTTGATATTTATTAAGTAGGGAATGATTCATTCATGTTTCATTTATAGGACACACCATGGAGCACACTTCACATACTTAGACCCATATTCAAGATCTTCGCCTCTTAGTTAAGTCTAGGTACCCTTATTTTTCCTTTATCCTATTAATTTTACTTTTCTACATTTATAGAATAAAAGGGAGGGGGTGTAATCACATAAAATGTCACTTAAGTACATTGAGTTTCACTTGAGACCACCATGTCCCTAGCTTAGCCCCAGACCCATCTTAGGGCCTCTTTTGATCCTTATCTAGATTTCATATGGGTCTAAACCATCCCCAGATGTACCAAGAGCAATCCAAGTACGTGCACTAGATTCTTCCACCTAGACACTAATGTGGCCCTTTCGACATTAGTGCACTGTCAGAGTGACCAAGTGACCATGTTATTCTCCCTTAACTCTTTTCTCCTATAATAAACATATTTCCACTTCTCAAGACACCTTAGGGTCATCCTAGACTTATTCCATATCTCACCCAACACCAGATTAGTATAATAAACTAGTTTTATCCCTTTACCCACTAGATGGAAATCAGATATAAATACTCATGAATAGACTCAAAAAAATTGTGAAAATCAAGTTTATTAATCCTTGTTCTACCCTAATTATGCATATATCAATCTAAAATATTCCTAAGCTCAGATTACTCAGATTTATATTCACAAACACAATCAAGTTGACACTCATACTAGCATTCACTTACACTTACACTAAGCACTTAGGCAAGAGAACTACATTTGGATTTATCCCCTCTTGAGGTATTGGTATATAGATAACTCTCAACATATTAGGGTGTTGAGGTCACAGCTAGCCTATCCAACTAACATCACACTTTTACTACTTGTTCTCTTCAAATACCCTAACAACATGGAGATCGAGGGTTTCACTTATAAATTAGTCCAAATAGGTCACATGTAGTGAATCAAGGTTCATCTTCATAGGCATAGGCATATCGATTGTGAAGACATATCTATAAGCTCATAGTCCCTACCTAAATGGGACACTATTTCATCCTTAAGGACATTAACACAATGCACTACTATTTATAGGACCACACTATTATCCAAGAGGAGTATCAAGTCTTGATTCCAATTTAAAACATTTTGAATAGCTTTTGTACCAGTTTTTAGCCTCTAATTCATTTATCTTAGTCAATTTCTAGATAAGTACATACTTATGTGATTCATTATTATTATTAGAATAATAATATTAATTCAATTATTATACAAAATTAATGATTATATTTATTGCATATTTATTCCCTAATTTCAAATTCCAAAACTTTAACACCTAGGGTTTTGAACTCCATAATCCCTTAAAAATCAAATCAGAATGCATGGTCCATGAAGTGGTAGGTCTCTATGGAATTTTTTAAAACACTTTTCGTTCATCCTCTAAGCTCCATAAATATTTATTTAAACTAGTGAGTGACACCAAATCCTTATCCCCTTTGATGCTAGGCACCATGATCTTGACTAAGTTACCTAAAGTCTTAGTCAATATGCATGAATTAAACACATCATCAATCCCAATAAAGTGTAGAACACTCTTGGGTTCATAGACCACCATAATCACTACCAATCTAGGTGCAAGCACCATTCTCACAATCACCAACCCACATTTCCCTATCACCTTATAGGTCACAATATGTACCTTCTTAAAAATTTATCCTAATAGCCTCTCTTCATGGGAATTAGAGAAAGCTTATGCAAAAACAAAGCCCTTCTAATGGTTGAAACAACTTCTTTACTACACTTTACACCCAACCCAACATGGCAATTACCATCACCCACCATAATTAAGGCATTGAATCTTATTTTTTACCCTTCTCTCGTATGCTTTTACACTGGTGGTGTCTTCCTCCATTGTTGAACCTCATTTGTTTGCTTCACCATTTCTCCTAATATTCATCATGTTTATACTATTCCATAAAATAATGTTTGATATGGGGTTGTTAACATGGATTTTTAATTATCTAAAATAGGGTGGAGAGGGGGTTGAGTAATATAGACCTTTATTATGAATAAATGTAATTGTTTTGTAGTCGACATGTGTTCTTTTAATTTTTGTCGACATCAATTAGTGTTGTAATGATTTTATATTGTATTGTTGGTTATTATCATCCTCATTATTTTATATTGCATTATGGTATATATTTATTATTTTGTAAGTGATGTTACTTAGTTATGTAGTTTTATAATATAAATTATAACAAACAGAACTACTCAAGGTTTTACTACTTTGGATTCCCTACCCCTTTTGTTGGTTAGAATTTTTTCTATTGTTGTGTTTGTTATATCTTTTATCCTTTTTTATCCTCCCTCATGTTCTCTATATCAATTTTTATTTCAATTCCCATTGACCTATTTTTAGTCCATATATTTAGGAAAAAATAATTCTCATGGTTTTACTTGACTGGAAAGGGAAAACTAATTTTCAAGATGTCCTAAAAAAAGAAGTGTGCACTAATATTCAGATCCTCCTTCGAGGCAAGTCAAGTTATAAAATTTTGTATTTTTTTTATTTTTTAATATTTTATAGAATACACAAATGGAATATAAATGGTGTCGATGTTTTTGTCTATTATTATTTAGTGGCTTATTTTATGAGATGATTGAAAATTAACTACAATAAATTATGCCAAATTTACAAGTGAAGCAAAAATAGAGGGGCGAGTTGTTGGAGGATGAGAATTTTGGGACCTTCCAATTAATAATGCCAAATCTTCATAATCAAGTGACATCAATGATAATGTAGTATATCGTACTCTTGTTCACTCCTTTCTCTCATATTGTGTTTTTTTTATTTTATGCAAGTTGGAAGGAAATTTTCATTCTGATTACAAAACTAATGCAATGATGTCAAGCATGAGCAATTAGTAAATTTGTAATAAAATAAAGATACCTTAGTGTCAAGTAGTCTATAGTGTCAATAATAAGACTATATTTTTGTAATGACTATAAAGAAGTTGTAGAGAGGATTACAAAGAGAGTTAGTCAAGTATTAGTCAAGAAATCATGAAAAATGCATTAAAGACATATCAAAACTTAGCCTATCTATTCATGAGGGAATTACAAAAGATAGCAATAAATAATTGAAAGAAAGAAACATAGATTACCTTCCCAAGTGGATTCACAATACAAGTGCAGCTCAAAAGCATGTTCTCCTTTGATCAAGAGTTCTTGTCTTCATCAACAATGGTGGTAGCTCCTCCCATGTCTCAAGAATTCTTTGCATAACCTAGGCTCAAAGTAGATAAAATCTCCAATCTAGCCTATCAAATGAAGCTTGATAATGAAAAATAATGATCAACACAAAGGATTATGGAGATAATTTATAATTATAACTTTGCACAAATCAAGCTTAAAAATGATGTTCATGGCCTCTCTATTTATAGATTATTGAGATTGATCAGGATCAACCATGACCATCCATCTCAAGATTGAGATGTGTGGCCATGAATTAACCTAATTATATAATTAAATCCATAAATATATCTCATAAATATTTGAGATAGAGGGGAATTTAAGAGGCATTGAGGGTCTTAATGAGGCATGGGAGATCTATAATCCAAATATTATATACATTTATGGCTTATGGATGCCACCCCATATGATGATGTCACTAGGTGATGTAGATATCAATAATCAATTTCTGTAATGACATATTTACTAAGTTCCATGAAATTCTTACTTAAGATCTTAATTTTGATTAATTAGCTTAAACAAGGTTAATCAAGACAAGTGCAATTCTTTGGAAATTGGTGCACAATTAATCAAAATGGTTAGAAAGTCATATTATTGGGTCATAATTTGACTAGAGAATAATTGGAAAGTAATGTTAGATGCATTAGAACTGTATTCCCATTTAGGATGCTACCAACACAAAATAACAAATGTACATGATGTGTACTAATCAATTATAAGAAAAGAGTGATCAGAGCACAAAAAGGCAAAATTATCATTTTGACTCGAAATGAATTGATCAAAGTTAGGTATCACATAAAATGCATTGCCCTATTTAGGGATACTTTGACCTAAATTGACACTTGAAAATAACAAGTTTGAACCATTTTGGGTGTTTTATGTATTTTGACCTAAAATGTTCATTTGATTTTAATTCAAGTAAGATTAACAGTTTCAACATAAAAGGTGTTAGGAATTGGATGTCTACATTTTGCCCCTATTTGAGAAGGTATAACAAGACATTCAAATGAAGTAATGTCTTTTCAAAGAAAAGAGTTTTCAATAAGAAGTTATAAATGACTCATGATTCCCCCTTGAAAGGACATACTAGGATGAAAGAGAAGAATGGACTCTGAAAAAAAGAGGGACAATGAGAGATTAACCCATGAAGTAGATCACATCCAAATGAGTTACTGCTTACACACGTGATTACTATCAATGATCAAAATATAATTTATAGGTATAATAGGCCCTAGTAAATGGGGAGAATGGGAAAGATACAATCCATAAATGTAAGGGACACACTTTAAACATACCCAATTTTAAATTACAATCTACGTGCTTATGGCATTGATCAATCCCAAGACAGGTTACACACTAAAATATTGCCATCGTGGGCATTAGTGTGGAGAGCCTAGAATTAGAGGAAAAGAGAATATGGACTCTAAAGAGAAGATAATAATAATTACTCTAGTAGAGTAAATATGATCATGATAAAATATGTTTTCTCTAGTAGGGAAAATTTTGATCATTTGATAAAGAATAAATAATGGTTTCCCCCTGTAGAGTTGATTTGATTCTGACATTGTTCAGATGGTGTGCCCCAGTATGGGAAATTGGTAAGAAAAAATATCTCAAGGAGATAATCCAACAAATAGGTTAAAGTGAGTGGGCAAAAATGTACATGTGATGGTGTAATGGCTTAGAAAGCCATATAAAACTCAGCATATGAGAATGCACAAAGTGATGAGAGAGATGAAAATAAGAATGGATATGCTCAAGCTAACTGTAGATGTATAAGATAAGTGGATGTTGCCTACATAGTTCTATGGACTCATGTTCCAACATGAACTTCAAGCTATTTTAGTTCACCTAAGTTTGGGAGAGAATGGAATGAGGAATGATGAAAATTGACCAAGAAGTGATTACACTCAAAATGTATGTGAAGAGATGCACATCTAAGCATAGAGTTGAGTGCTAAAATACATGATAACAAAATGCCTATTGTCATATTTATGAGCCTAGATTATGCAAAGTGTTCTTGAGAACTATTCATCAGAGTGATGTTGACGTTAAGACTTTGAAACCTGAGCACAAAGTGCTTGCTATAGAAAAATAAATTAGGCATCATAAGTATGAATAACTTAAAATGACATAATATTCCAATTTCACTAATCTAGTTCAAATTTTAATACCTATAACTAAGGATAATGGTAAAATAATGACCAAAACTAGAGTTATAGTTATTTACATTTAAACAAAAAAGCAAAGACAAAGAAAAAGAAACATAAATGAACCTAACTTAAAATCAAGATATGAACAATCAAGATTCAATTAGAAACAATAATGTATAAAATCAAGGCAAGAACAACTTGATAACATAAGATCAAGATATGAATAATCAAGATCTATGTAGACCATCAAGATGTACTTGGAGAATAAAATAAAGAAACAAGACCAAACAGGAAAATAAAAGACCAACATGAGAAACAACAATAAAATAAACACACACAAAATGTTTTTGAGTAACTGAATGGTTTATGAATATTTTTGTAATTTTCTAAGTATCTCAACTTAATTGGGGATTAAGAGATATAAAACAGTTCAACTCATGAAATTATGAGAGTGTGCCAACTTAAAATTCTCACAATATGGTGAGCGTATGATAAGAGGGACTTAGTTGACCTTAACATCAATCTAGCATGGCCTATATAACCCCAAAATAATTCTAAGTCATAGTAATTCTGCCCACACAAAAGGTGACAAAAATTTGACTAGGTCACAACAAGTTCACAAAAAAGGCAAATGACAAGACAAATGATAATAGTAATGAACATATGATATGGAAATACATGATAAAGAGGAATTGTACCTAATTTAACCATAGGTGTTTATAATTAGGAAATAATGTCATAATATTGATTTGCCCAAAGGCAGTTATAATTAGGGTACCAAAAATAATACTAATTTGCCAATAGGTGATTATAATCAGTGATACCAGATAAAATAATAAAAGAAAGATAACTTCTAGATCAAATGTCACACTACGTTCATAGACTGTCATTCAATACTAAACTCAAAAAAATGTTGAAACTAGATCAGAATCCCCTCGCAAAAAGTGTAGGATGAACCAAAGGAACCAAGATCAAAATGGGATTGGTAAGATGACTAAAATCAAGCCTTGGTCAATAGTAATGAAATGGTATAATAAAAATTGTATAAAGAAATGATCAAAAGATAATTGGCTATAGTGGCAACAAAGTTTCCCCCAAGCGATGATTGGCTTAGATTGATCACAAAATGGTGAAAGCATAGAAAAGGGGTGATCGAACTAACCTCAATAGAAATTGAGCATTACCTACATAGTCCTTAATTACCTCAATTCAGTGTAGTTCAAATAACATGGTAAATGAAATAGAATGGTATAATAATGCCTAAAAAGGTTCTATAGGTTGTCCCCAAGAGATGAGGCATAGTAATGGAAAATGGTAATTGGAAAAGTGAAAAATAGTTTTGTTGCTCTTGTTGATAGGGAGATGCACATCCTAGTCAAAAAATGAGACAACAAAAATGATTAGTTTATAAAGTTACTATCCAACACCCTTTCAAAAAAATTGATCTATCAATAATTGGCTATAGATCTGGACCTAAATAATGTTGTTGCAATCCTTGTTGGCAATGTTTCATTCAAATGTCGAGACAAGATATCTTTATAGCCTCTATAAAGGAAAGTACTACCAATGATAAATGATATAAGTGTGTAATGAATAAGTGGATGATAATGGAATGTATAATGAATGGGAAACAAATGAAGATTAGGACTTTCAATCATAGTAATGTTGTTGATGTTGGATTCAACATAATTTTGGTTGTGGTAGGGCCAAAGCCCTCTAAAGATGCTGTCGATATGACCACTAGATTATTCTATTGTTTGATCTTGAGAGTAGCTACCATCTGATTATGTTGTAGATTGGAAGTAGTTTTGATTTGATTTTGAATAATATCTTCAGTAAATAATGAGGAACTTTTGTACTTAGCTATTGGTGCCTAGACAAGGTTTTCACCAATGAAATTGTTTTGATAATCCCATAGCACCTTCAAGAAGGTTTCACAAAGAGATACTAACATTTGACTTTGATTATCTTCTAGTGCTTGTGAAAAGGTTTCACTAAAAGATTTTGAGTTTGATCTTTGTTCATCCCCTAACACCTTTGAAAAGGTTTCACTAGAAGATTGTTCTTCTTCTGAATGAATGTGGTTTTGGCCCCCTAAGATTTTGAAAATGGTATGTTGTCATGGATGCAGTTCAACAAAGTGTGATTCTATCAATCCCAATCAATGTTTGGGGGAGGTAAAATGTCAATATAATGGCTATATTGGGTGGTAAGAATGGTGGGATGATGAAAGGAAACACAATCCTCATAGAAAATACTAGGATAACTTGTGTCGATACTAAAGTAATCATCCACAAAAACCATAGAAGGATCACAAATATATTCAAATTGATCTACAAGATAAGTGTAACCAATGTTATAACAAACATGACTATAATTTGTTTTTGAATCTAATTCTTATGCAAAAGAATCAGAATCCAATGTCACAACTGATGTTGATTTTTTTTCTAATGCTAAATCTGATGTTAATTCAAAAATGGAACTTGATTCTAATATTGATTCTTCACCTGATGTGGTTGTTTCTATAATGTTTGGTTGAATGTTGAATGTTTGATAAGTAATGGCCTATAATGGCATAATGGGTTCAATAAAAATTTATTCATCTTGGAAGGGTTCAACATAGACTAGCTCATCTAAGTGCAGCCCCTCAAAGAGAGGGAACCATTCAAGAGATGTCTTGACAAAATCATGTCTATCAATGTGAGACTCCTTAATGAGTGGAAAAAGATCAAGAGACAACTCTATAGAGACTAGTTTATCAAGGAGATGAGGTTCTTTAAAATTAGTTAAAATATGAATAGGTAACTTATCATAGGTTGACTTGTCACAAATGGGTGGTCCAACAATAACATTTTGGTTTTGGTTCACAATTGGTTGTAAAAAATCAATTTCAAACACATTTTGGTCCTCATAAGATGGCTCTTGAAGAGGTAATGGTTCTTATTTTGGCTCAAAGATCGACATAGAATTTCTAAAGTGGGGAATATTTGGTTTAGCAAGAATAATGGTTTATGGTTCAATAATGGACTCTCCAAAAATTAGACTATTGAAGAAGGGATCAAACACAATCAGTTCATCAAATGGAGGTTCTTCAATAATAGGTTCATCAAAAACTAGTGATGGGCCAAGAATGGTAATGACTGGATGCTTCTTAGTTTCATTTCTTGTGAAAACCAAAGAAGGAGGTCCTAAAATGGTAATGATTGAACACTTCTTAGTTTGGTTACTTGTGTAAACAAAAGGAAGAGGTCCTAAAATGGTAATGACTAGATGTTTCTTAGTTTGGTTGCTTGTGCAAACCAAAGGAGGAGGTCCTAAAATGGTAATGATTGGATGCTTCTTAGTTTGGTTGCCTGTGAAAACCATAGGAAGATCTCCTCAAATGATAACCTTTGCACATTATGGAGCCTGCTTGATCACACAAGCTGAAGGAGAAGAAGGATACCCAAAATAGTAACCTTCAAGCATGAAGTACAAATTGAAGGGGAAGGATGATGATGATGTATGACAACTAGCATTGATGCAATTAGTTTTCAATAGATAAGCCCAAAAAGGGAAATATCCTTAAACAAGATGGAGTGCTCATATCCATCATAAAAATTCTCTACCTTGTAACTAGGTACATAATAAACCCTATTGTAAGTGTACCTTAGTGTCATTATTTAAAAAGAGTTTTCTTAATGTTTGGCAAGATTTGGACAATGTTTTACAAATGTTTTAAACAAGATATGGATTTTGATCTTTTAAAGAGATGGCTAAGGTACTAAAGAGAATATAAAAGGAGGATGGCTTGGAACTATACATAATTAGAAGATTTGATTCATGAATTTACTCAACCTTTGGTAATTCTAAAATCATATAGATTGGAAGAGTGCTAGGTAACTCAAAGATCCAAGGTGAAAACTAGTACACCAAAGCCTAAATTTTTGTGATACACCTATACCATAAAAGCTAGATTCAACTTTGATGAGTTGACCCTATAAAATTAGAGGAAAGCTCTCTGGATTATGAAGAAGACAATATGAACAAAGCAACTCAAGATGTAAAAACATACACAAATCACAAAGTACAAATCTAGGACCAAAAGGGTAACACAATGTCGCCACATGGTTCTAGTAGGATAAAATATGTTCTAGGATTACAAGTGTGAGTGATACGCAAGATGAATTGAGTTTACCAAGATGATAATGTGATTTTGAGTCTAATATATAACCCTCAATCCAAATGGAAAATTTAACCCAAGTTATAACAAGTTTAGTGTGCAAATGATGAACATAATTTAAAACACCAACCCTTAAAACCTAGAAAGGTTCAATTTCAAATGTGAATTATAAATGAAGGACTTAAACAAATTGGGTAAATGATCTAGACTCAAATGGTCAGCATAACTATTCCAAAGTGGGTGATATGACACAAAGTTTTTTATAACAATTTTGAACAAGGAAAAGATAAATTCTCCAATCGAACAGTGTAATTCCTCCCTTGCTCAAGAATTTTGAGAACAATATGTTTTGGTTAAATTCATTGAGTTAACAAGCAGTTTTAGACACAAATCAAGACCAAGTAAGCTAATGACAAAAAAATAATCATCTTAAGTCTAAAATGATAAGGTTGCATGATATTATTGGAATTCATCTATATACGTCATTTGAGAGGATTTTTAAGTGCTCATCCAAAAGTAAATGTGTATTATATAGTAGGGTTATTACACCCCCTTCTCTCAAATGACAATATGATGAAATGGACCTTGAGGTACACCTTGCACCAACAACACTTCCATGGTAAGTGGGGATTTGTCTAAGATCTACAAGTTTTTGAACATCTAGATGGATCAATTACCCAATGACTTTCACATCATGTTGCAAAAGAAATGCACTTAAATTGGGTGTCTATAACATTTAGCTTGTTACAAAAAGGTCTTATCCTTTTTTCAACCACTACATCCATCACTTGCTCAGTGTAGTGCGATGTCCAAAGTGTAGATACATCTTGGTGCTTTAACCCTATAGAACTCATGGGAGGTGATGAAATCTCCCTCACAAGCCAAGTTTTCATAAAATAAAATACATAATAGAAAGACTTTATGGTTACCTCAAGATCACCCAATACTATTGCAAGTTTTGGGGAGTGCTTTAAATGACATTATTTCTATTCCTTGGACTAGGCATGCTTTCAATAAGGATGATTCTTTTGATTCCAAAATTTCCCTAAAGGGGACAGATGGAAGAGCATATATGCAATGTTGCTCTTTTTGCCAATCAATTAATTAATCACCTAGTGCATACAAAATTGACAAATGAGTTCAGTTTTAAGTATTAAAATAAAGATTTGGTGATATTATTTTTTTCCCTTGGCCTTAAGTTGTGACTTTGAAAGCAAAAAATTTCAAAACATTTACCTAAGCATCTAAATTTTCCATTAAGCACCAAAACAAAGTTCTTAAACCATTTTAAACTTTCAAAGAAGGTCTAAAAAGCATGTATTGACAAACTTCAAGCTTGATCCTACAATGAAAATTTTGATATGTCCTTTAGTTTTGAAGTTAATTTACAAATGAGTGAATCAACTTCTCAAAACAAGCTCTTTCTTTCAGAATCACTGTTACATAGTCAATATCATGGATTCCCTACAAAATCATAATTACCAGACAACAAACATAAAAAACATAAAATCACTATATAGGGTAAATAATATCACTATTTTGAGATAAAATCACTATTGTCAAATATGAAATCACTACACAAGGTAAATAATATCATTGTTTTGAGACAAAATCATTGTTTTGGCAAAATCATTGATCAAGCGAATGAAATCTCTATTTTAGTAAATGATATCACTGCCCAGGGCTATGAAATCACTTTTTAGCAAATAATTTTGTTACAAGATCACTACTGTGACAACAATGATATTGTAACAAGAGAGCAAAATTGACATTACCAAGAACAAAAATGTAATTATCAAAAAAATGGAATTTTAACTTAAAATTTCACTCTTTTGACTCCTTCCTCCAAGATTCTATATAAAATTGGTTAGTAGGTTACTTAGAAGAGCCTTTATGAGCAAATTCATGTGGTGCGGTCCCACTGAGTGTGCCAAAAATGTAGAGAGGATTACAAAGAGAATTAGTCAAGCATTAGTCAAGAAATCATGAAAAATGCATTAAAGACATAACAAAACTTAGCCTATCTATTCATGCAAGAATTACAAAATATAGCAATAAATAATTGAAAGAAAGAAACATCGATTAACTTCTCAAGTGGATTCACTATAAAAGTTTAGCTCAAAAGCATGTTCTCCCTTGATCAATATTTTTTATCTTCATCAACAATGGTGGTAGTTCCTCCCACGTCGCAAGTGTTAAGTTGTGGAGCTAAAAGCTTCACCAGGATGCTAATCAGGAAGTTGTTGAGTTCAACCAGTAACTGGCATCGGCAGTATTGCTGATGTCGGTCAGGCAGGGACTAGGGATCGACTGACGTTGGTCAAGAGCAGACCGATAGCAATCGACGTCGGTCACCTGTGTGTGTGCATGCATTTCTAGAATGCATTTCCAGAATTAGACTCGTCTAATTTTAAGAGGTCTGAGAGTGTTTGCATGTTGAAGACTAATTTAAGTCTTGAGTCTGTGTTTATAATTATTGTAATTAGAAGTCTAATTATTGTATGCTTGGGATCCTATTTAAGAAACCCATGAGGCATGTATTGTAATTAAGGCAAGTAAAGCATTGAAGCAAGAAAGCAAGGTCAAAGGAGATCTGCAAGGTGCAAGGTCAAGGAGATCAGCTGAAGCTATCAAGGAGGGGATAACAACTCAGGTTGTTGAGTTAGTTGTGGTTGAGAAAGAGAGAGAGAACTCTTGATTGAAATATTGTACACCCAAGAGGTGTGAGGAGGAGAGGAAGATTTCTTTATTGTATTCAAGAAGAGTGTTAATACAGATTGTATTGTTTCTCATATTCTTTGGTGTTTCAAGTTTCTAGTTAATCATTCTGGTTCAATTCTATGTTTAATTGCTTATAGAAAAGTAATCAATTGTGCTCCTAATCCTAACAAGTGGTATCAGAGCAAGGTTGCAGGGAGCAGATTATTATTTGATTACAGGTCATTCTCAGGGGTTTTTGATTGAGTGGGAGTACAACAATGGAAAAATAAAGTAAGCTACAAATGGAGAAGTTTAACGGCAAGAATTATCAACATTGGAGGATGCAGATAGAAGATTATCTGTATCAAAAAGATTTCTACTTACTGTTGGGTGGGGTTGCATGCAAGCCCACAGATATGAAGGATGAAGAATGGAATGTTCTTGATCGAAAGGCTCTGGGATCTATAAGGTTGAGCCTTGCATCGTTTGTGATTTCCAACTTATCACAGTGTAAGATAACAAAAGAGTTGATAGAATCTTTGGCAAATTTATATGAAAAGCCCTCAGCTTCAAATAAGGTATTTCTTATGAAGCAGTTATTTACTTTACAAATGCAGGAAGGTGGATCTATATATAGTCATCTTAGTGATTTCCATGGTTTGGTAAACCAGTTAGCTTCAGTCAATATTGTTTTTGATGATGAAATAAAAGCTCTCTTAATCTTATGCTCTTTACATGAAAGTTGGGATAGTTTGGTAATGGAAGTAAGTAATACTGCGTCTACTTCTAAAATCTTAAAAGTTGATGATGTGGTTAGTGTAATCTTGAATGAATAAATTCACAAAAAAAGCATAGGTGAATCATCAGGGAATGCTCTAAGTGCTGAAAGAAGGGGAAGGCAAAGAGAGAAGGTCGAGCAAGGGAAATCAAGGTCAAAGATGGGAAAGAGATTCAAATCCAAAAATGGACGTATCACCTGCTGGAATTGTGGAAAGAGAGGACACACAAAGAAAGATTGTTGGTTGAAAGATAAAGAAAATCAACATGAAGGTAATGAAGAAGCAAAAGATGCAGGTATTGTGGTACAGGATGCTCTCATACTTTCTTTGGATAGTCAGCTAGAATCATGGGTTTTAGATTCTGGTGCTTCTTTTCATGCAACCCCAAATAGAGAATTGTTCCATGAATATGTCTAGGGAGACTTTGGAGAGCTTTATTTAGGGCATGGTATGCCTTGTCAAATGGTTGGAAAAGGGAAAGTGTAGCTGGAATTGTAGACAGGCAACACATGGGTGTTGAAGGAGGTTATGCATGTCCCAGTCCTGAAGCAGAGTTTGGTTTCTATAGGAAAGTTGGGTGATGAGGGATGCACAGTAACTCTCACAGTGGATTCTTGGAAGGTTTCTAAGGATGCACTTGTTTTAGCAAGAGGTAAGAAAGTAGGTACTCTTTATCTATCTACTTGTATTACTAATTTTACTTCTGGTTTATCTACTTCAGCTGTAGATTCAAAGATGTGGCTTAGTAGGCTTGGTCACAAGAATAAGAAGGGAATGGACGTTCTTAAGTCAAAGGGTATGAGTTCAGATTTCGAGGGCATAGATCGAGTTCATTACAGGAAATAGAAATTTGATGTTTTTGATAAGAATAGGGAAGCCTTGGTGTTTATGGAAGAGATGATGGACAGAGATCAGTCACAAGGGCTGAATAATTCTAAACAGGGCAGTATGGATAGGGTTTTGATCCAAGATGAGCTCACGGGTAAAGAAGTCATCACTTACTGGAAAACATAGTTATCGATGTCAGTCACATGGAACCGATGTCGATTAGGTAGGTACCGGCATCGGTCATGTGTAGACCAACAGAGTCGGTAGTGTCGGGTAGGCAGAGACCAATGCCAGTCAGGGGGAACTGACGTCGGTAGGTGGGTCAGTCGCATGGAATCGATGCCGGTCAAGTGCAGACTGAGAGATGGCTGAGATCGGTCACTGGAATGGATGTTGGGCAGACAGCAAGTTGTCAAGGAGTCTCAAATAAACATATGGAGGACTGAAAGGGTAATTGGACCTCATATTCATTGTTTACCATCTTTATATTACTTGTTGCTTACTAATGGTCAAGAACCAGGAAGATGTGAAGAGGCAATGCAAGTAGAATCCAGGAAACAGTGGGAGCATGGAATGAATTCTTTAGAAGAGAACCAAGAAAGAGATTTGGTAGAGTTATCAGCTGGGATAAAAGCACTGACAGATGAATGGATTCCCAGGTTAGAGAAGAGAGTGGATGGACACATGAGACGGAAGTCCAAGGTATATGTTCTTGAGCAGGTTGCAGGGCAATGGAGGTTTGATAGGGACATGACTAAGCATGGCTTTAGTCAAGGTCAATGTGACCATTGTGTTTTATTTTACCAGGTTGGATAATATTAGCTACATTATCCTATTACTATAGTGTGTATGTTTGTTGCAGGGTTACACATGCAGAGAGTTGCTGAGCTAAAGGTAAAGTTAGTTCAGATGGGTGTCATGAAGAATCTGGGAGCAGCAAGATTCTTTGGCATAAGTATGTCTAGAGACAAGAAAGATCACAGGTTGATGTTGTCTTAGGATGATTGTGTGAATAAGGCAGTGGCTAGGTTCAAGATGTAAGATGCATAATAGGTTAGCACACCTATGGATGGATAGTTCACAGAATAGTGTTCCAATTCACATGATGAGGTTAAGTACATGGTATGTACTAGACTTGAGTTTTCCCAAGTAGTGGGAGTTGTCAAAAATTTTGGAGCCAATTCAGGAAAGGAGTACTAGAGAGCAGTTCAGTGGATTCTCAGGTATTTGAGAGGGACCAGTAGCAGGTATTTATGTAGGGTCAAGCACTTCTCTACATGGTATGTAGGTTCAGATGTGGTAGGTTACTTGGATGACAGGTGTAGCATCACAGGATGTGTGGTGGTTGGTCTTCAAAATTGAGCTTAAAGATGGAGGTGCCTAAGATGGTTAGTGGAGGTTGTTGTACAGGTGCATCTATTTATCTCCAAGTGGGATATTGTTAAGTTATGGAGCTAAAAGCTTCACCAAGATGCTAATCAAGAAGTTGTTGAGTTCAACCAGTAATCAGCATCGACAGTATTACTGATGTCAATCAGGCAGGGACTAGGGATTGACCGACGTCAGTCAGGAGCAGACCGACAGCAACGGACGTCGGTCACCTGTGTATGTGCATGCGTTTGCATGTGTTTCTATAATGTGTTTCCAAAATTAGACTCGTCTAATTTTAAGAGGTCCAAGAGTGTTTGCATGTTGAAGACTAATTTAAGTCTTGAGTCTCTATTTCTAATTATTGTAATTAGAAGTCTAATTATTGTATGCTTGGGATCCTATTTAAGAGACCCATGAGGCATGTATTGTAATTAAGGCAAGTAAAGCATTGAAGCAAGAAAGCAAGGTCAAAGGAGATCTGCAAGGTGCAAGGTCAAGGAGATCAACTGAAGCTATCGAGGGGATAACAACTCAGGTTGTTGAGTTAGTTGTGGTTGAGAAAAAGAGAGAGAACTCTTGAGTGAAATACTGTATTGTTAGGATGAGGAGGTAAAAGCTTCAACTGGTGCAAACAGGGAGGAGGTTGTTGAGTTCTAGGGAGACCGGCATCGGTAGAGTGCAGTGCACAAGGCAACCAACGACGGCAAGATGGACAGGAAGGAAACCGACATCGGTAGGATGTCAGCCGACGTCGGTCACCTCTAGGTAGACAGGGACCAACGTCGGTCACCTGTGGCAATTCTAGAACTGCTTATTCCACAGACAGTTAGTTCGTTGAATCGAGTGTTTGCATGCAAAGGCTATTTTTGGTCTTGAGTTACGTGTCTAATTATTGTAATTAGGATAGTCTAATTATTGTATGCATGAGATCTATATAATAGACTCATAGGCTGTAGTGTAAACTTGTAGCTAGGGAGTAAGAGAGAAAATAAGCTCCTTCTGAGAAAAGAGAGCAATGGTGTGTTCCTCCTAGTGCCACATTACCAAGGTGGGTAATGGATTGGAGAATCAACAGGGTTCTTCATATTCGTATGATCTTAGTCAGCAGATGAGCATGGCTTCTTTTGGAGATCTACAATGGTGAGTAAGGTCTAGTGATTTGCAGGTAGCAGCGGAGAGCATGAGATCTACTTGGAGTACGGTTGTGTACTTGACGTATTGGCATCGTGTTACTGACTATTTGGAGAGGTGAACATCAATTATGCATTGGAGTTGATTGTTGGGAACAAGAGAGAGAGGGAAGAAGGTCTTGAGGTGTGGCAAACCTTTGAGGTGGAGGAAGAAGTGGCATCTTCCTTATTGTATATTCTTTTGAGTGATTATTAATACAATTGTGTATTGTCTCTCAATTCCTGTGTTGTTTCATATTTCTAGTTACTTATTGATTCTGGTTAAATTTCGTGTTTAGTTGCTAATACAAGAAGTAATCATATGTGCTTTATTGCTGGAGCAAGATCCTGACACGTGGTATCAGAGCATGTTTATTGTTCTAGGTTACTGACAGTTGGTATCAGAGCTTTTGGTTGGGTTGACTAACAGGTGGTTTCAGATCTGGTAGTGTTTTTGATTACAGGTCACTCATAGGGGTTTTAGATTGAGTGGGAGTATAGCAATGGTAGAAGATAGTAAGCTATGAATGGAGAAACTAAATAGCATGAATGGTCTGATTGATGGAAAGAAAGAGTAGGTAAAAAGAGATTGTTGGTCGGCAGAAGATCAGCGTGTAGAAGTAGATGTTGCAGGTGACGTTGCATAGGTTGTTCTAGATAAAGTAGAATCTTTGTTTATAGATTCTTTTGCCTCTTTCCATGTAGCCTGAAATAGAGCATCTTTTCATGGGTATGTCTTTGGAGACTTTGGAGAGATTTATTTAGTGGTTGGAGAGCCTTGTCAGATTATTGACAAAGGGGAAGTGAAGCTGAAATTGTAGACGGATGACACACAGTGGTTGAAAGAAGTCATGCAGGTACCAGTCTTGGAGATGAGTCTAATTTCTTCAAGAAATTTGGGTGATGGGAGATGCACTGTAACTCTCATAGCAGATACACTTGAATTATATGGTGGTAAGAAAATAGGTATCCTTTATCTATCTACTTATATTGTTGATTCACCTTCTGTTGCAGAGATGTGGCTTCATAGGCTTAGTCACATATGTAGAAGGAGAATGCAGGTTTTGAAGTAGAAGTCAGATGTCTTTGACAAGCTAAAGAACTGGAAAGCCTTGGTTTTCATGGAGGAGATAACGGATAGAGATCAGGTGAGGAAACTAATTTATTCTGAGCAGGGCTGTGTTAATTTTAACAGGGTTTTGACCCAAAAGGAGCTCGCGGGTAAAAGTTGTCACTCATAAGGAAAACACAAAAACTGACATTGGTTATAAAATTGAGGTCAGCATCCTCACAGTGACCGATGTCAGCTATGTGCAGACTGACGTCAGAAAAATAGGGACAGGTAAAAATCAGCATCAGTCACGAGGACTGACGTCGGCGAGGAAGCAATTGTAGGGAACTGACATCGGTCGAGTGCAGGCTGGGAGATGGCCAAGATCGGTCATTAGAACGAATGTTGGGTGGACAGCTAGTTGTCAACAAGTCTCAAACGCTCATGTAGAGGTTAGAAATGGTAAGTGAACCTCATATTTGTTGTTCACCTTCTTTATTATTGCTTACTGATGGTTGAGAACCAGGAAGATGTATAGAGGTAATGTAGGTAGAATCCAGAAATAGTGCAAGCATGGCATGAATTCTTCAGAAGAGAACCAAGCAGGAGATTTGGTAGATTTGTCAGCTAAGAGAGAGCACTGGGAGAGGAGTGGATTCCCTTATTAGAGAAGAGAGTGAATGGATAAGTGAGACAGAAGGCCAAGGTACATGGTCTTGAGGTAGCTGTAGGATAGTGGTACAGGTTTTGACAAGTGGATGACTAAGCATGGCTTTAGTCAATGTCAGTGTAACTATTGTGTTTTTTTCTTTACCAAGTGGATGATGAGTTGCGACATCATCTTGTTACTGTATGTGGAGTGGTTGCTTATTACAGGTTTACATATGCAGGGAGTTCTCTGAGCTAAAAGGTAAAGTTAGTTTTAGAGGTATGTTATGAAGAATTTGGTAGCAGCAAAATTCTTTAGCATAAGAGACATAGAGGATCACAAGTTGATTTTGCCTCAAATAAGAAGCTGATGTGAAGGTGTTGGTGAGGTTCAAGATGCAGAATCAAAAAGCACACCAAGGGCTGGACAGTTCAAGCAAAGCTTAGAACAAGTGTTCAAAATCACATGAGGTCTAGAGTAGACCTGAGTTTTCCCAAGCAGTGGGAGTTGTCAGAAAGTATGGAGCCAATTCGAGGAAGAAGTACTGAAGGGCAGTTCAGTGGATTCTTACAGGGATCAGCAGTAGGTTGACATGCTATGCAGGGTCAAGTTATTTTCTACATAGGTTTGTAGATGTGGATGTGGCAAGTTACTTGGATGACAAAGGCACAAAGGTTAGAGCATCACAGGGTGTGGTGGTTAGTCTTTAGGATTGATCTTGAAGAGGGATACAAGCCAGGGTACAAATTAGATAGTGTACAGTTACAGGTACAGTTGTAGCTATTTATCTCCAAGTGGGAGATTGTTAGGATGTGGAGCTAAAAGCTTCAACTAGTGTAAATAGGGAGGAGGTTGCTGAGTTCCAAGGAGACCGGCGTCGGCAGAGTGCAGTGCACAAGGCAACCGACGATGGCAGGATGGACAGGAAGGAAACCGACATTGACAGGATGTCAGCCGACATCGGTCACCTCCAGGCAGACAGGGACCGACGTCGGTCGCCTGTGGCAGTTCCAGAACTGCTTGTTCCACAAACAGTTAGTTCATTGAACCGAGTGTTTGCATATAAAGGCTATTTTTGGTCTTGAGTTGCGTGTCTAATTATTTTAATTAGGATAGTCTAATTATTGTATGCATGAGATCTATATAATAGACTCATACGCTGTAGTGTAAACTTGTAGCTAGGGAGTAAGAGAGCAAACAAGCTCCTTCTGAGAGAAGAGAGCAATGGTGTGTTCCTCCTAGTGCCACAGTACCAAGGTGGGTACTAGATTGGAGAATCAACAAGGTTCTTCATATTTGTATGATCTTATTCAACAGATGAGCATGGATTCTTTTGGAGATCTACAATGGTGAGTAAGGTCTAGTGATTTACAGGTAGCAGAAGAGAGCAGGAGATCTACTTGGAGTACGGTTGTGTACTTGACGTACTGGCAGCGTGTTACTGACTAGTTGGAGAGGTGAACATCAATTATGCATTGGAGTTGATTGTTGGGACCAAGAGAGAGAGTGAAGAAGGTCTTGAGGTGTGGCGAACCTTTGAGGTGGAGGAAGAAGTGGCATCTTCCTTATTGTATATTCTTTTGAGTGATTATTAATACAATTGTGTATTGTCTCTCAATTCTTGTGTTGTTTCATATTTCTAGTTACTTATTGATTCTGGTTAAATTCCATGTTTAGTTGCTAATACAAGAAGTAATCATATGTGCTCTATTGTTGGAGCAAGATCCTGACACATGGTATTAGAGCATGTTTATTGTTCTAGTTTCCTGACATGTACACCCAAGAGGTGTGAGGAGGAGAGGAAGATTTCTTTATTGTATTCAAGAAGAGTGTTAATACAGATTGTATTGTTTCTCATATTCTTTGTTGTTTCAAGTTTCCAGTTACTTAATCATTCTGGTTCAATTCCATGCTTAATTTCTTATATAAAAGTAATCAATTGTGCTCCTAATCCTGACAGCAAGAATTCTTTGCATAACCTAGGCTCAAAGTAGATGAAAAATCCAATCTAGCCTATCAATGAAGCTTGTTAATGAAAGATAATGATCAACACAAAGGATTATGGAGACAATTTAGCATTATAACTTTGCATAAATCAAGATTAAAAATGATGTTCATGGCCTCTCTATTTATAGATTTTTTAGATTTATCAGGATCAACCATGACCATCCATGTCAAGATTAAGAGGTGTGGCCATGAATTAATCCAATTATATAACTAAATCCATAAATATCTCTCATAAATATTTGGGATAGAAGGGAATTTAAGAGGAATGGAGGGTCTTAATGGGGGATGGGAGACCCATAATCTTGATATTTTATGCATTTATGGCTTATGGATGCCACCCCATATGATGATGTCACTAGGTGATATAGATATCAATAATCAATTTTCAATAATGAGATATTCAATAAGTTCCATGAACTTCTTACTTAAGATCTTAATCTGGATTAATTAGCTTAAAAAAGGTTAATCAAGACAAGTGCAATTCTTTGGAAATTGGTGCATAATTGATCAAAATGGTCAGAAAGTCATATTACTGGGTTATAATTTGACTAGAGAAGACTTGGAAGGCAATGTTAGATGCATTAGAACTGTATTCCTATTTAGGATGCTCCCAACACAAAATAACAAATGTACATGACATGTACCAATGAATTAGAATAAAAAAGTTATCTAGAGCACAAAAAGGCAAAATTATCATTTTGACTCGAAATGAATTGATCAAAGTTAGGTATCACATAAAATGCATTGCCCTATTAGGGATGCTTTGACCTAAATCGACACTTGTAAATGACAAGTTTGAACCATTTAAGGTGTTTTATGGATTTTCAACTAAAATGTTCATTTGAGTGCAATTCGAGTAAGATTAAAAATTTCAACACAAATGGTGTTATGAATTGGATGTCTACATAAAGTATAGCAAGTATTGTGAAACAACATTCATCTTTTTATCAATATAGGCATGGTCATTTGTGTTTTTACTATGGAAATACAATAAATTATGTTTAATGAAAGAATAAATTATGTCTTGTAGGATCAACATTTTATTTTATATTTCATGGGACCCATAATTAGATTCGGATAGTATTCATGTGATGCGGTCACTTTATAGGTTGTGGATTTGAAGAGTCGATTTAGTCCCTTAAATAACTATGTAGCAAAAGTTTTGTCATAAATATTATTGAAATTAATTCTAAATTAAATCTTCAAAATTAAACCTTAAGATTGGATGAATCCCCTAAAAATAATCCACAAGTTGATAAGGAGTATGTTTCCATTTTCAAGGTAAAGGTTTAATGGACATGTTTTATTATATTGAATATTTGGGATTTAATAATTGCATGATTTTCATTTAAGTGGGATCTAGTAATAGAGAGTAAATTCTCAGATTTCATCAAAAATAAACTATGATTTTTTTTCCTAACAAAGAAAAACATTCAATGATATCAATCATATGTTTATATTTAAGGTTTTGTAGACAACAGGATATCGAACCTATACAAGCATAACCGGTTTAAGTTTTCAACATTTTATGAGAAACTAAACATGTATATGCAAATAAATATTTTTAATATAGAAATTTTAAAATTTTAAAAGCAATAAAAAGGGAACATAATTAAAAATGTGGAGGTCCACTATAAAGATGAAATATAGACAAGAAATTATGGAATGTCACTTTAGTTGAATGCATTATGCCTGCTAAGTAGACATTTGTTAAGAGGGGAAGGATCATAAAATGTAATATGTAGCTTTGGGTTTCTTACCCTCTAGCCATAATTTCCATAATAAAAATGAAGATTAAACATAAAAAAGACCTACACAATATTAATACAAAAACTTTCTAGTGTGTTAAAACATGAAGAAGTTCTTAGATTAAATGAATTTGCATAGAAAAAATCCTTTTTTGAAAACTTGTGTGTGAATGTCTTGATTTTAAGTATTTTCGTAAGTTAATTCTACTTGTTTGTTAATGAAGTCCATTTTTAAAGATGTTCTTTTAATTATTGGTTATTGGTCTAAATTAGGTATTATTGACATTATTTTTCACCTTTCAATAGTTTTTACCCTTCTCCCAGTGCCCTCTAGCTATCATTTCTCTCTCCCTTAATTTCATGCTATTTTTAGCACCTATGCGTAACATGCACTAACATTTTAAACTATCTATAAAGTTAGTGTATGGTTTTGGAAAACTTGTGTGGCCACTTATGGATAGAGTGTTCTTTCTTTCTTTGTCCAATTATTATTTTTCCTTATGACTGTTTGATGTTAGTTTGCGAGCTAATAGGGTCCTAATTTGAGCTCAAATTATCTACAAATACCCAAGCATTGTAGTTCATTTTGAAATATGAAAATATATGAAATATATGGATTATTTCATGGGAATCTATTTATCACATATAATAATTCTAGATTAAATAAAGAAATCATTCTAAAACATTCATTGCAGTACATAAGTTCAAGTTAGGCACGTCATGATACATTGGCTTGCATGTTGTTGATCATTGAGGTTTGTTGTTTTTAGTATTTTAATTATCTATGGGCCTAAAAAATATCAAGATAGTTTGACTATTCTTTGGTTTAACATTAGCCTAAAAATATATGTTGATTTCCTAAAGTTTTCTTATATTACTACCTATTTAGGGAAAGAAAAAGAACTTTGTTTTGTAGGTGATTAGAGCTAAGATCAGGGAATTGAGCAAGGCTTTTGGAGATAAGATCTAGATGAATAAAATGTTCATATTATTTTGGGAATATTTACAATTTTGTCTACAATGGTAGGGTGTGTTCCAAATTGTTATAAGTGTACGGTCTAGAATTTCAAGAGCGTAAGTATTGTTAATACTCCAAACTGCACCCTAAGAGGAGGTTGTTCATGCCTACCTCCAAGTCTAGGGTAACATGGGATTAGCCCAAGGCTGTGGATGACCTATGGCTGGGCTAAAATCATAGTTTATGGGTTTATCTCCCATGGTGCATCCATTAAGCTCAAAATCACTAAAATTACTAATTGTCAGGGTGAAAAGGGATAGAGGGAAAACATGAAAAGGAAACCTATACTACTAGAGATGATGCCCCAATATAATTCATCCACTCTATTTGACATTAAAAACATTAATGAATAGTGCAAGGACTGAATCACTCTCTTCAAGGGGTTTTAGGTATCAATGTTTCACATAGAGGTTGTGTTAGGTGGCTAGAACATGAGGGACATGAAAGGGAGGTTTGATTCAAGACACTTACTAGTCAGATTCCACTCCAAGATTAATCACCAATACTCTTACACACTATGTGACCTGCATAGAGACATCTACTAGCAACTAGGTGAGGCAAGGACCTACAAAGGGAGATAAACCTACCACATATGTAGATCAAACAAGCATAACACACTAGAGACTAACATGAAGAAGTTAAAATAGTCTATATATCAATTCAAGAGGTCTATAAGATACAAATCTAGGAAGAGTTTCCTCATACCCAGTTAAGAGATGTGTATAATGGCCTAAAAGCCTTAATATATAGAAGGATGAGAATTTGAGAGAGGGAAATATGGCATGGAAGTGGAATGGAGAGATCATTAATGATCTTCATTCACTCCATCATCAATTACAAGCAATCATAACAGTCCCCTTGTGTCCATGTGTTGCCTAAATTGATTGGTATCTTCAATGAGAATCTTTAGGGCATTGATGTCTCTTTTTGGCCAAAGTTGACCCCATTAAGAACATGTTCATTCCAATATATTTAATCACCCTCTCCTCATGATCATTAAAATGTATTAAAGTGGTTCAATTAGGCCACCATGAGTCACTAAGTAGCCTACCTACTTCTTGCATGTTGATTGGGATAATAAATTGCCCATTCTCCATGATGACCATGAAGTGTGTCTACTTGCCTTTATGCATCAATTAAAAGGTGTTATGACCCTATAATGACCCAATAAACAGCCTCCTTATACCAACCAACATCTTCTCTTGATACCAAACTAGGTCCACTAGGTAATTAGGCATAATTTATTAGTGTTACGTGGTTGGTTGACCATGAGACCTATGTATAAACTTATGAATAGGTGAATAAACATTTTATAAGACTATACAGGTGTTATACACCATGATGTAGGCCTTTAAAATAGTGAAAACTTGTAATTCAACCTAACTTATGTGATTAGGCCACCTCCCACTAGCACTTGTAGAATGACCATTTGGTGCAGATTTGAAAAAACCTTTCTAGGGATAAATGTGAGTAATTTGTGTCTTGAGAGGATGGAATAAATCTCATACTACCATCCCTAATGATCTTCAACCTTTCAAATAAATTTATACCTTATTTTTTCTCAAAACCTTGTAAAACTATAGATTTTCATGAGTATGTATAGACAATTACCATGAACAAGACCTCCTTTCAGTGGACTATGAGTTCTAAGTGTCTTTAGGACCAATTCAGGGCATTTGAGTGTAAATTTACCAAGTATTATTCAATCAGGTCAGTATTAGGGTTTATGCAAGGTTTTGGAAGCTTAACCTCTTTATGATGGTTCATAAAGTACAGGCCTCAAATCTAAAACATTTTTCCATGTATGTCTAGCCCATAAACCCCCTCGAAAATATTGAATAGATCCTAGTCCCATACAGACTGTACAATGAGATATGAATGAAATTTGGTGGACTTTAATTCCTTTGCAAGCATTTTGAGCAAGTTATAGAGTTAGTGATTGTTCATAGAGTTGGGCTTTTGAAACCCACTCTCTCATATATGGATCTTGAGTGAATAAGGGTCCCCAACTCCCCCTAAGAGCACTCAATTTGATTCTTCTTTCCATGAAAGATATGAGTGTTTGAATTAGTAGTTCAAGGTGGTAGTTTAGGATAGTGGAGCTCGATATGGGTGTTAAGACTAAAATGATCACTTTTATGATTTCCTCTACCTGAAACACCATCCTTAAGTTTGAAACATCATCATACACCTACCTCTATCTAATTGGCCCACAAGGTTGGAGTCTATCACTAGATTGAGGTGGGGTTTTCATGCCTTAAGGTTGGTTTTAGGCCTAATAGGCTTAGACTACCTTTTAGGGCCCTGAGTTAATTATAGGTAGTCATTGATGGTTTTAATTCCATCATAGTATCCTTTTATACTTTTTTCCACCCTCTTGAAATTATCTCAAGCTGTCTATACTCCCATCTCTACCCCTTTCTCCTGTAGGTCTACCTTGAGTTACTATTCATGCCACATGCTTGAGTGTTTAACCTCTTGATGTTAGAAGCCTGAGTATATTTTTCTCCCATTCAATAATGATGATGGAGGTTAAATCCTTATGTAATAGTATGATTATTAGTATTTGGAAACACTCCTTAGACTGGACTCCCTTCCATTCTCTTCTTTTAAGTTTCATCTATAGGCAGAGCTAGGGTTTATGGGTGACTAGTCTTGTATAACCCTAAGGGCTCAGTTTGATGTCTTCTTGACTCAATTTGAGGCTCTTAAAATATTAGAAACCATTTTTTTCTTTACTCATTTCCTTATATGATGGTTTCAACCCTTCCAACAGCCTCCAAACTTGTTTATGCCTTCAACTTTTAGGTACAGCCCTATAGATGTGACTTTTAGGCCTAATTAGGCCATTAGGATCTTTTTGTTTGTCTCAAAGACCAAATATATAAAAGTGTAATAAGAGTTTTAAGGTATTAATTCATAATCCTATATTTTACCCACTCAGTAGTCACTTTTTATGTAGATTTAAAGACACATAGCTCTTCTCAAAACTCTAACTGTAGGTGACAAATGAGGTCTGCCTGAATGGAAGTGTAGGCATTCTCTTCCTCATTTGGCACATTGAGACCCCATTTTAAAAATTAAAATAATAATATATAATATACTCTTATTTTCCTAAAACCATCTAGTCATGTACTCAAACCATTTTCCACTCACTTGTGTAGTCACAGCTCTAGCTTCTCATAACTGGTCTGTAGGATGCAGTTTGTTCTTGACTGTGTCAGAGATGAGCTTATCCTCCATGAAGGTTTTCTCCCAAATAATTAGTTTTAAAATTTATATATGGATTTTTTTATTCTTGTTTCATTTCATATACTCTCATGGCTTCTTGATATTGGTTTCTATGCCTAACTATCCTGTTTCTACAATTAGGCCTATAGGTGGTGGTTTTAGGCCTCGTGACTATGTGAGTGCTTCATTTGAGAGGTGAGTTGGCGTTAAATTATTACCACATATTCCATTAGCATTTTTATTACCCTTATATTCTCTTATTACCCTATAAAAATTCTTAACTTCATCACACCTTTAGTGTTTCTTCAGTCTTGCCATTATAGCCTTGAGTGGATGAAGTAGGAGTCTTGATTGAGTTTGTCTCCTTAGTGAGTTGATGGATTTATTCTCTATTTAACCATGATTACTCCATCCTATACTTCTTTATAGGTCATTATTAATCTCTTATAGGCTCCTCAAAACCTTTTATGCTCAATCTAAATAGCTAATACTTCATTTACTTGGTCTGCCTCAATGGGCCTAATGTGATTGTGAGAGCTTGTCTTTACATAATAAGCCAAGGGTGGGGATGGTTTTAGTATAAGGAAATTATGGGCATGATGATATAATATATATCATGATAAGGTATTAATTACATGTATTACCTTAAAAAAACTTGATGGTTCTCTTCGATCATTACCATAACATTTTGTTTACACCTATAGGGAGATTACATAATGCATACATGATAATCACCTTAGAATAGGACTGGAAGGAGTTATTTAGCCTGATAACTCAAATTATTTCCTATTTAAGACAATTAATACCTTAAGTGGACTCTAATTAACTCACCATCTAACTTAAAACCACCACACACTTTCATTTTCATGCCTTGGAGACTTTGTAAACTACCTACAACCTGCAAATGTGATAATCCTCAATATTTCCTTGCACTCCAAACTCACACATGTGAATTAAGGGTGGATAGTTCCATGGAAGGGCCTTTAGGATTTATATAATACATGTGAAATCATTAGTTTCATCAAATAGGTCTAAAATGTACTAAAACCATTGTAAATTTGACCCCCAAATGAGTGAAGAAGGCAACTTTGATTGTTTAAGTTATTAATGTTTGTTCATAAAGCATAGGCCATGAATATTCATACTAATTACAAGAATTTAAAGTTCAATATACCCATTTCATTTTCCCAAATTCTTGGATCATCACCTTTTCTCACTTGTATGGACTGCGCATAACCCTAAAGTGTTATCCATGGCTACCAAAGAGCTCAGTGAAAGAAATAAATCAACTTTTGGCTTGTTTTTATTATTTTGGATGTGAAACTTCTCTAAGATACCTAACATGAACCCTCATGAAATTTTTGACTTCCCCCTATATGAACCTAATCGTATAAATCTGTACAAGCCTATAAAACACCTGTAAACACCTTATTTTCTTGCATTTTCTCAAGTTTTAGACCTTAAAATGCCATTGGTGGGTATAAGGATAGAAAATAGAGGTCAAATAACATTTCAAATCAGATGGTATGGTTGGGGAAGTTTAAAGGACACATTTCCACATGTGTGGGACCCATTTGATGGACTAAAGATGGGTTTGTATTCTAAATTAGGCCCTTTTATGCATGAAAAAACCTTGTTATGACTATAAGATGGGAAAAAATCCCTTTTAAGACCCCTTCAAATACAATGTTTCACTAAAACATACCCCTTTCCAAAGGTTTACAATGCAAGTTGACTTATATAAGAGTTTGGAAGGTCATTTGATGACTTTAGGGGTTTACGAAGGCTTGAAACAGGTTTGAATGGGTATATCATTGAGAATGACCTTAGATACATCTTAAACCTCATTTCATGATTCAAAAGAGACTTGGACACACCTATATCATGCTGACAAATCTCCTATCAAAAGAAGTGGCTTAAAACATGCCTAAAACCATGAGAACTATAACCCTTAATTTCCCCAAATTACCTTAACTTCTGCTAAGAAACCTTAACTTTATCAAATAGGGTTTAATCTCTAGACTTCATAGGACACTTTGACACTCTTCCATTCATTTAGGGACCATAATGATAACCTAACACATCAACTAAGGACACAAAACATGCTACTACATGAGGATCTCCTAAGCAATGTCTATCATATAGAATGACACCTTAAACAATGTTAAAGGCTTAGAAAAGAGACCAAAGGAGATATTACCATGCATGAATATCACCATATACAAGCTTGGATGGGTGTCATGGGAAAGTTTTTGGTTATAGGGGTTGAAATTTGGCTTGGGAGGCCAAATTGTCAACAAGTATATGATCAAAAACACTTCTCTAATTGTCATCATATTTTTTGGGTTAGCTTCCTATCACTCCTAATCATAAATTTACACTATAACATTTGATGATTACCACTTGTTCATTAAATAAAACTAGAGAACCCTAAACTTTTCATATATCTATTTCTTTGGTTTTGGACTTGCTTGATTAAGCCAATTATTATTTTGTGCATGTTATTTAGCCAAATTAGAAGTATTTAGGTATTTGTGTTGATATCTTATTAAAATCCATTTATCCATATTAAAATGTGAAATATGGCATACTTGAGAATCCTTGTGTCACTCATTCCTTAATTCTATGAGTTTGTGGTATGGAGTCCATGTTTTGTATTTATCATATACTAATTAGGTGAATGGGTTTTAGAACTTAAAAGATTGTAAGTGTTAATCATTTATGAAAATTTCATTTTTTCCCCTAAGAAAAATGTGTAACTTCATATTAATTAAAATTGAAATTACATACCATAGTTGCATTAACAATCCAAAGGAAAAAGAGAGCAAGTAAAGAAAAAGTACAAGAAATCACACCCATAGAGGGGAGGAGAAACACCATAAGTGAATATTCCAAACCAAGAAAATTCTAAAAAGCACACATAAGAGCCATATACAGCCCAAAAAGTAGATAGCAAGCCAAAATTGAATAAACTAATGTTGGGTCGAATCCCCTCCACCAAGAAGGATAAATGAACAAGAGAATAGGGAGTAATATTCCCAAGAATGTAAAATGTATACAATGATCAACATAGGGAGCCATTCCCCACTCAAATAATAGGATATGGGAGACATCAGCCACCACGTGCAAGTAGGAACAGATCAGAAACCCTATAAATATAGATCCCAACCCTTAAAGTCAAAACTTAGATCTAGGTGATGTTATTGGCCTGGTCGATGGCACATAAAGGTTTCTAATAGAATTCAAATGTCATCAACCAGATAAAGGGTCCTTTTAAGACATTATTTTTCAAGTTGATGACATCCAAAAAAGGTGCACAAAGGGTAAACTAGAGGTATAAGAGAGAGCAAGGAAAATCAAGTTGATGCCATGGTGGTATGAAGGTGGTAGTAAGAATGGATAAGCATGAAAAAATATCTCACAAAGTGCCATGATCTGACCCACCTTGATTGAGATCTACTCTTTAAGATGTATAATGAGGGAGATTAATAAACTGGCAAGTCCTACAAAATAAATTATTAGTAAATAAAAATAAGGTGTATACAATATGCATCAATGAGTGTACCTTCATATATCAATATTTATTACTTTAGTCATCATTTATGAGCAACATTGGTTGGAAGATGATAAGTACAATACTACCAATGATATTATTGCCTTAAAAATTTAACTAGTAGACCAACATGCCTAATTCTAACACCAACTCAACTATCTAACTTAGTTTATTATAGGCACACATTTAGAATGTTACATTGCATATAAACAAGAGCTAACATAAGTGAAGGAAAAGTTAAAAAACATTGAGAAAAAGGTAATTCATGGGAAGGGTAAGATGAAAAAAGTTGTGTGTATGGTGAAGGGTTCATGTGAGTGTGATCTTGTTATAGCCAAGAAACTACAACACCACACCTCTAAGTTCTATACCCTTCCAATTGAACTTCAATAGTTAAAATAATCCTCATCAGGGTTACCTTTAGTTAGAACTTCGGCACCTCTAGGGATTTTTTCCTCTTCAACTTCTCTTTTAGTTGTTTTGATATGGTTATTTTTCCCTTGAAAAAAAATCATAACTTCATATTAAATAAAAATTAGAAATTACATTATGTAGATGCAACAACATTCCAAAATAAAAAAGGATAAGAAAGGGATGAGGACATCCCAATAGAAAACCCCTATGGGGAAATAAGGACACCCCATAGGGAAAGTAAAAATAAAGGCCCTCCACAAAATGGAAAGTAACAACACACAAGCAATGAAATGACAACTAGAAGAATAACACTAGACAAGACAAAATGAGAAGTAGAAACAAGTGCCTACTAAACCATAAGCCACCAATTAATGAGAAATATATCCCAAATGATTTTCTTTGTGTCCCTTTTTTCCTTTATTCTTTTTGACCTCTTACAATGCCTATTGAGTAGGCTCCACCATGACATCTACAAATATGGTGTTTGAGGTTTTAAAGGTGAATGTGAGATCACATGTTCTTGATTCGAATGGATCACTAGCTCTTTATCTCAGTCAGAGCTCTTTGATTCATGAAGTCTCTTCACTTCCCCTAATGGAGTTCCTTTTGGATAAATCCCCATAAAGGTAATTTGATCTTCTCCCCTATCTTTGCAATAGGCACAACTACCTCATCCTAGGAATTAGGTTCTCCATTTTTATTCTTTTTTGGCTCTATTGTATGCTAAATTTCCTCTTCTTGATCATTATCTTCAAATACTACCTCTTGCTCTAGAAAAAACCATCCTTTAGATGTTGTTTTCATCCCTTTTTTTGGAAAGTGGTCTCATTATTAGGGGAAAGTACCTTGTAGTGTTTAGGAGTTTACAATTTAGACAACAGAAAGTTGTATTCTCATAATCCAAAACATGTGTGTTGTAGCTTTTCATTTTTTATAATAAATTTATCTGGTAAACCCTTGATAATATTTATCTCCATGTAGATTCATGCATATGTGTGTAGTCCCACTAGTGTTATCACAGTATCACTTTTGATGAAGGTACCTAAGGAGTTACCTATTATTGCAAAAGCACAACTAAATTGAAGGGGTATATTGGGAAGCCGAACCTAGATAAGCATCTTAGAGATTGAGAGAGAGTTTGGATCAAAATCTAGGAACCATGGGGTGATGAAGAGCCACGTCATTCCCAAAAAATAGGGACCATCCACAAAGACATGTTGATAGTCTACCTCTTCAAACAAATGAACTATGAAAAAACCCTTAGAATAAAGATAGATCTCATAATTTGTGTCCATGTCGAATGTATATGTTAATACAAAGTTATTATAGAGGACCAAAAACCATTGAATCTATAGATAATTGATTTTTTTCCTAAAATCTCCCATATATAAGAACACATCCTCCTCTTTAATTTCCACTATTGACATCTCTTTAGCATGTTCCACTAAATAGGGTTTTGGGATAGAAGGATTTTTCATAACACTTAGCTTATTGGCTATGTTTTTCACCACATCTTTAAAAGATATAGGTTTAGATGTAGATGGCATACCTAATTGAGTAAATATTCCACATAAATGCATCACCAAGATGAGATTGGAATATTTACCAATGTTGTAGCCCAAAATTGGAGTATGATCCTCGAGTTGTCTTCCCTCAAATAAAAGGTGTTGTTGATCCACTAGAATCCCTTGTGAGAGCTCTATCTTCCATTTAAGATCAATCACTTGATATAATAGTTAAACCCAAATGTAGATGATTTTCTTGGAGAGTGACTTGATCATTAGTTTTTTCCTTATCTGCAGTTTGTTGGATTGCATGTCTATTTTGAACATGTCAGACATTTTACAACCTAATCTTTGTCAAAAAATTATCCTATGTTATCCCCTATTTTGTTGTCCTTAAATCCAAATTTTGTTCAGTATTTTGTCAAAAAATTTGTGTGCATTCCTTAAAAATCCAAGTATTGAATATATGGTCCATGAAGTGATAGGTCTTTGTGGCATGTTTTCAAACATTTTTGTGCATCCTCCAAGCTCTACAACTCTTTATTAAAACTAGCGAGTGACACCAAATCCTTGTCCCCTTTGTTGATGGGCACCATGATCTTGACTAATTTTCCCAAAGTCTTAGTTGATTTGAGATAAGAAGTGAACACATCATCAATCCCAACAAAGTGTAGAACCTTCATGGGTACACAAGCCACCACAATTGCCACCCCTCTAGGCACAGGCACCATTACCACAATCACTGATCCACACTTTCATGTCACCTTATAAGACATAATATGCACCTTCCCAAACTTATTATCCCAATAGCCTCTCCTCATATGAATCAAATAATGCTTATCCAAAAACAAAGGCCCTCTAATGGCCAAATCAACTTCTTTACTGCACTTGACCCCAACCCAACATGACCATTACCATCACCCATCATAATGAAGGCCTTGAATCTTATTCTTTGCCCTGCTCTCTTTGCTTCTGCATCGATGTGGTCTTCCTTCATTATTGAACCTCATTCATTTGCTTCACAAATTTCCCTTGATATTCATCATATTTATACTATTTCATAACATAATGTTCGATATGGTGGTTGTTGAAATGGACTATGACTTATCTAAAATAGGGTGGGGAGGGGGTTTGGATAATGTAGACATTCATTATGAATAAATGTGTAGTTGACCATGTTTTTTTAATATTTATTGACATCAGGTAGTGTTGTAATGATTTTATATTTTATCGTTGGTTATTATCATCCTCATTCTTCTATGTTGCATTGTGGTATATATTTACTATTTTTTAATTAATGTTACTTAGTTGTGTAGTTTTATAATAAACAAACATGCTTAAGGTTTTCTTGATTTGGGTTCACCATCCCTTTTGTTAGTTAGAATTTTTGTATTGTTTTGCATGTTATATCTTGTATCCTCTCTTTTTCTCCCTTATGTTCTCTCTACTGCTTTTTCTTTCAAGTCTCATTGACCTATTTTTAGTCAATATTTTCAGGGAAAACTAATTTTTTAGGATGTTTTAAAAAAAATGTGCCCTAATATTCAGATCATCCTTGGAGGTTTTCAGACAAGCACAAGATATCAAGTAAATAAGGTTCTAAAATTTGGTATTTTTTTTACTTTTTTATTTTTTTTGGAATACATAGATGGAATATAAATGGTGTTGATGATTTTGTTTATTATTGTTCAATGACTTATTTTTTGAGATGATGGAAAATTGACTGCAACAAATTATGCCAAATTTACAAGTGAAGCAACCATAGAGGGGTAGGCTATTGGAGAATGGGAATTTTGGGGCCTTTCAATTAAATGATTCCAACTCTTCATAATCAAGTTACATCAATGATAATGTAGTATATGACACTCTTACTTACTCCCTTCTCTCATACTGTGTTGTTTTATTTTATGCGAGATTAAAGGAAAATTTCAATCTAATTACAAAACTAATGCAATAATGTCAAGCACGAGTAATTAGTGCATTTATAATAAAATGAAGAGATCCTGGTGTCAATAACAAGACTGTCTTTTTATAATGACTAGAAAGTAGGTATAACAAGTATCGTGAAACGACAATGATCTTATTATCAAAATGGGCATGGTCATCCCTATTTTTATTATGGAAATACAAAAAATCATGTTTAATGAAAGAATAAATTGTGTCTTACAGGATCCACATTTAATTTTTTGTTTCATAGGACCCACAACTAGATTGTGGTAGTATTTATCTAATGTGGTCACTTTACAAGACATGGATTTGATGAGTCGATTTAGTCCCTTCAATAAATATGTATAAAAAGTTCTATCATGCATATTATCGAAATTAATTTTAAAGGTAATCTTCAAAATTGAACCTTAAGCTTGGATGAAGCCCCTAAAATCAATTCACAAGACCGATAGGGATTCTATTTCCATTTTCAAGGTAAAGGTTTAATGGACACATGTTACTAGATAAAATATTTAAGATTTAATAATGGCACGAGTTTAGTTTAAGTGGGATCTGGTAATAGAGAGTAAATTCCTGGATTTCATCAACAATAAACTATGTTTTTTCTCAAACAAAGAAAAAAATTCAATGATATCAATCATATGTTTATATTTAAGATTTTGTAGACAATAAGATCTCGAACTTCTATAAGCACAACTAGTTTAATTTTTCAACAGTTTATGAGAAAATATACAAATAAATATTTTTAGTACAAAATTTTCTAAATTTTGAAAGCAATAAAAATGAAATATAATTATAAATGTGGAGGTTTTCTATAAAGATGAAGTATAAACAAGAAATTGTGGAATGTCACTTTGGTTGAATGTATTATGCCTCTCGAGTAAACATTTGTTAAAATGGGAAGGACCCTAAAATGTAATATGTAGATTTGGTCTTCTCACCCTCTAGCCACGGTTTTCATAGGAAAAATGAAGATTAAAGATAAACAAGACACACAATACTAATACGAAGATAAAAATTTTAGTTTGTAAAAACATGAAGAATTTCTAAAATGAAATTAATATGCATGGAAAAAGTCCTTTTTTGAAAACTTATGTGTTAGTGTCTTGATTTTAAGTATTTTCGTAAGTTCATTCTACTCATTTATTATTGAAGTCCATTTTTAAGGATGTTCTTTTACTTGTTGGTCATTAGACCAAATTAGGTGTTGTTGACATATTTTTTCACCTTCTGATAGTTTTTACCTTTTTCCCAGTGTCATCTAGTTGTCCTTTCTCTCTCCCTCAATTTCATGTTATTTTGAGCACCTACACAGAACATGCACTAACATTTGAAACAATTTGTAAATTTGGTGTATGGTTTGAAAAACTTGTGTGGCCCCTTTTGGATAGAGTGATCTTACTTTCTTTGTCAATTTTTTTCCTTGTGATTATTTGATGTCATTTTGCGATCCAATAGGGTCCTAATTTGAACTTAAATTATCTATAAATACCCAAGCATTGTAGTTAATTTTGAAATATGACAATATACAAAATCTATGGATTAATTCATGGGAATCTATTGAGCACATATAATAATTCTATATAAAATCAAGCAATCATTCTAATACATTCATTGAAGTACATAAATTCAAGTTAGGCACATCATGATACATTGGCTTGCATGTTGTTGATCATTGACATTTGTTATTTTTGGTATTTTTATTATCAAGGGGCCTAAAACATATCAATATAGTTTGAATATTCTTCGGTTTAACACAGGCCTAAAAATATATGTTGATTTAAGCTTTCATAGATTACTACCTATTTAGGGAAAGAAAAAGAACTTTGTTTTATAGGTGATTGGAGCTAAGATAAGGGAATTAAGCAAGGCTTTTGGAGATAAGATCTAGATGAATACAATATTCAAATTATTTTGGGAATATTTACAAATTTGTCTTCAATGGTAGGGGTGGTCTAAATTATTTTGAGCATAAGTGTATGGTCGAGAATTTCAAGAGCAAAAGTATACGATAAAAAAACACTTCTCTAATTATCATCATATTTTTTGGGTTAGCATCCTATCACTCCTTATCACAAATTTACATTGTAACCTTTGATTATTACCACATGATCATGTAATAAAACTAAGGAAGCCTAAACTTTTCATATATTTCTCTCTCTAGTTTTGGATTTGCTTAATTGAGCTAATTATTATTTTGTACACGTTATTTAGCCAAATTATAAGTATTTAGGTATTTGTGTTGATATCTTATTGAAATCCACTTATCCATATTAGAATGTGAAATATGGTATACTTGATAACTCTTATGTCACTCATTCTTTAATTTTATGAGTTTGTGATATGGAGTCCATGTTTTGTATTTATCATATACTAATTAGGTGAATGGGATTTAGAACTTAAGAGATTTTAATTATTAATTATTAATTATTTAATAAAATTTAACATTACTCCATTAGACAAGAATATTTAATTGTTTTTACCCCCCAAAAAATGCGTAACTTCATATTAATTAAAATTAAAATTACATATTGTAGTTGCATCAACAATCCAAAGGAAAAAGAGATAAAGTAAAGAAAAAGTATAAGAACTCAAAGCCGCGAAGGGTAGGAGAAACACCAGAAGTGAAGAGTCTGAACCAAGAAAAATCTAAAAGGCATACATAAGAGCCACATGTGAACCAAAAAGAAGATAACAAGCCCAAATTGAATAAACCAATGTTGGGCCAAAATCCCTCCACTAGGATGGATAAATAAACAAGAGAACCTAGTAAAAAATAAGGGTGTGGCCAGGGAGTAATATGCCCAAGAATGTAAAATGTATAAAACTATCCACATAGTGAGCCAATCCTCCCGCAAATAGGAGGAGACAAGAGCCATTAGCCACCATGTGCAAGTATGAATAGATCAAGAACCTTATAAATACATATCCCAATCAAGAACCCTATAAATATAGATCCCAACCCTTAAAGTCAAAACTTAGATATAGCGATGTTATTGGCATGGTAGATGGCACACAAAGGTTTCCATTAGAATTCAAATGTCATTGGCTAGATCAAGGGGCCTTATAAGACATTAGTCATTGGGTTGATGACATTAGAAAAAGGTACACAAAGGGGAAAAGAGAGGTAGAAGAGAGAGCGGGGAAAAGCAAAGTTGATGTCATGGTGGTATTAAGAATGGATAAGTATGATAAAATCTCTCACAAATTGCCATGAGCTGACCCACCTTGATTGAAATCTACTCTTTAAGATATACAATGAGGGGGATTAATTCACTAACAAGTCCTATAAAAGAGGTATTATTAAATAAAAATAAGGTGTATACACTATGTATCAGTGAGTGTACCTTCATATACCAATATTTATTATTTTAGTCATAATTAGTGAGTAATATTGGTTGAAGGATGAGAAGGACAATTCTACCAATGATATTTTTACCTTAAGAATTCACCTAGTAAATCAACATGATTGATTCCAACACCAACTCAAATAGCTAACTTATTTTATTGTAGGCATAAATTTAAAAGGTTATATTGCATATGAACGAGAGCTAACACAAGTGAAGGGAAAGTTATAAAACATTGAGCAAGAGGTAATTCATGGGAAGGGTAAGATGCAAAATTTTGTGTGTATGGTGAAGGTTTCATGCGAGTATGAAATTTTTGTAGCCAAACAACTACAACACCACACCTCTAAGGTTGATACCCTTCCAATTGAACTTCGATAACTAAAAGAATCCTCCTCAAGGTTACCTTTAGTTGGAACTTCAACACCTCTAGGTATTTCTTCCTCTTCCCCTTCTCTTTTAGTTGTTTTGATATGGTTGTTTTTCCCCTAAAACAAATTCATAACTTTATATTAATTAAAATTAGAAATTACATTTTTTATATGCAACAACATTCCAAAGAAAAAAAAGACAAGAAAGGGATGAGGACATCCCAATAGAAAACCCCTAGGGGGAAATAAGGAAACCTCATCAGGAAAGTAACAATAAAGGCCCTCCACAAAAGGGAAAGCAAAAACATGTAAGCAATGAAATGACAACCAAAATAATAACAATAGACAAGACAAAATGAGAGGTAGAAACAAGTGCCTACTAAACCATAAGCCACCAATTAATGAGATATATATCCCAAATAATATTATATCTATCCCTTTTTTCCTTTCTTCTTTTTGACCTCTTGTAATGCCTATTGAGTAGGCTCCACCATGACATTTATAAATCTGATGTCTGAGGTTTTGAAGGTGAATGTGAGATCATGAGTTCTTGATTTGAATGGATCACTAGCTCCTTATCTCAGTCAGAGCTCTTTGATTTATGAAGTCTTTTCACTTCCCCTAATGGAGTTCCTTTTGGATAAATCCCTATAAAGGTACTCTGATCTTCTCCCCTATCCTTCACAATAGGCACAACTACCTCATCCTAGGAATTAGATTCTCTATTTTTATTCTTTTCTGGCTCTATTGTATGTTGAATTTCCTCTTCTTGATCATTATCTTTGAATACTACCTCTTGTTCCAAAAAAAAATCCTTTAGATGTTGTTTTCTTCCCTTTTTTTAGAAAGTGGACTTGTTCTTGGGGGCAAGTACCTTGTAGGTGTCTAGGGAGTTTACAAATTAGACAATATAAAGTTGCATTCTCATAATCTAAAACATGTATGCATTGTAATTTTTCATTTTTGAGAATAATTTTATCTGGTAAACCCTTGCTAAGATTTATATCCATGCAAATTCATGAATATGTGTACAGTCCCACTAGTGTTCTTACATTATAACTTTTAATGAAGGTACCTAAGGAGTTACCTATTATTTAAAAATCACAACCAAATCGAAGGGGTAGATAGGGAACCCAAACCTAGATATACATCTTAGAGATTGAGAGAAAGTTTGGATCAAAATCTAGGAACCATGGGGTTATGAAGAGCCATGTTGTTCCCCAAAACCAGGGACCATACACAAAGACTTGTTGATTGTCTACCTCTTCAAATAAATGGACAATGAAAAAACCCTTGGAACAAAGGTAGATCTCATAATTTTATGTCCACATCGAATGTATCCATTGATACAAAGTCATTGTAGAGGACCAAAAACCACCGAATCTATAGATAATTGATTTTATTTTCTAAAATATCCTTGATATAGCAACACATCCTCTTCTATAATTTATACTAGCAACATCTCTTTAGCATGTTACACTAAATAGGGTTTTGGGATGGAAGGATTTTTCATGACACTTGGCTTATTGGTTGTGTTTTTCACCGCATCTTTAAAATATATAGGTTTAGACGTAGATGGCATCCCTGCTTGAGTAACTCCTCCACACAAACACATCACCAATATGAGAGTGGAATCTTTACCAATGTTGTATCCCAAAAGTGGAGTATGATCCTTAAGTTGTCTGCCCTCAAATAAAATGTGTTGTTGATTTACTGGAATCCCTTATGAGAGCTCTATATTCCATTTAAGATCAATTACTTGATCTAATAGTTAAACCCAAACACAAATGGCTTTTTTGGAGAGTGATTTGATCATTAGTTGATTCCTTATCTTCAATTTGTTGGATTGCACATTTGTTTTGAATCTAATATTACAGTCTAATATTTGTCAAAAAATCATCTTATGTTTATCCACTATTTTGTTGTCCTTAAATCCAAATTTCATTTAGTATTTTGTCAAACAGGTTGGGTGCATTATATAAAAATCCAATTATTGAATGCATGGTCCATGAAGTGGTAGGTCTCTGTGGCCTTTTTTTAAACACTTTTCGTGCATCCTCTAATCTCCACAACTCTGTATTCAAACCAACGAGTGACACCAAATCCTTGTCCCCTTTAATGCTAGGCACCATGATCTTAACTAAATTACCCAAAGTCTTAGTCAATTTATGAGAAGAAGTAAACACATAATCAATCCCAACAAAGTTTAGAACATTCATGGGCACACAAGCCACCACAATCACTGCCCCTCTAGGCACAGGCACCATTCTCACAGTTATTGATCCACACTTCCTTGTCACCTTAGATGACATGATATGCATCTTCCCAAAATTATTATCCCAATAGCTTCTCCTCATAGGAATCAAAGAAAGCTTATCCAAAAATAAAGGCCCTCTAATGGCCAAATCAACTTTTTTATTGCACTTGACCCCTAACCCAACATGGTCATTACCATTTCCCATCACAATGAATGCCTTGAATCTTGTTGTTTGCCCTGCTCTCGTTTGCTTCTACACTGATATGGTCTTCCTCCATTGTTGAACCTCATTCGTTTGCTTCACCATTTCCCCTGATATCCATCCTATTTGTACTATTTCATAACATAATGTTAGATATGGTGGTTGTTGGAACAGACTCCTACTTATCTAAAACAAGGTGGGGAGGGGGTTAGGATAATGTAGACTTTCATTATGAATAAATGTGTAGTTGAGTATGTTTTTTTAATCTTTATCAACATCAAGTAGCGTTGTAATGATTTTATGTTTTATCATTGGTTATTACCATCCTCATTCTTCTATGTTGCATTGTGGTATATATTTACTATTTTTAAGTGATGTTACTTAGTTGTGTAGTTTTTATAATAAAAATTATAATAAACAAACATGTTTAAGGTTTTCTTGATTTGGGTTCACCACCCTTTTTTTTAGTTGGAAATTTTTTATTGTTGTGCATATGATATCTTGTAGCTTCTCTTTTTCTCCCTTATGTTGTCTCTACCGTTTTTTCTTTCGAGTCCAATTGACTAATTTTTAGTCAATATTTTCAGGAAAAAATAATACTCATGGTTTTAATCGACCAGAAAAGGAAAATTCATTTTTAGGATGTGTTAAAAAAAGAAATGTGTCGTAATATTCAGATCATCCTTAGAGGTTTTCAAACAAGCACAATAGACCAAGCAAGTCAGGTTCTAAAATTTGGTATTTTGTTTACTTTTTTTATCTTTTTTGGAATACATAAGTGGAATATAAATGGTGTTGATGCTTTTGTTTATTTTTGTTCGATGACTTGTTTTCTGAGATGATGACAAATTGACTGCAACAAATTATGCTAAATTTACAAGTGAAGCAACCACAAAGGGGCAGGCTATTGGAGAATTGGAATTTTGGGACCTTCTAATTAAATGATGTCAAATCTTCATAATCAAGTTATATCGATGATAATGTAGTATATGGTACTCTTGCTCACTCCCTTCTCTCTTATTGTGTTGTTTTCTTTTATGCGAGTTTGAAAGAAAATTTCAATCTAATTACAAAACCAATGCAATGTGAATCTTTGGATAGTAAAGAGGTTTGTGTTAGTATTTTATTTCAAACTCATTTATTATTGTGTCATTGTCAAGGATTTTAGAAAGAGAACTACCTTTCATCTAGTAAAAGGTGGGATACCCACTTTTCTCATATTTTTATTTCTCCATCATTTGCTTGGGATGAAAGAGCTAGTCGTTAGCACTCTACTCCCATCTTGAAATGATGAACTAATTGTTGATGACAAACCAACTTGATATTTCCAATTGAATTGTTTGGAAAACATATGCAATTTTTGATATTTTTGATGGGATCCTTTTCTCTATGTGTAGTTGGTAGAAAAAAATTATTTATATGTATTCAAACAAGAGTTAAAATATCAAATTTTATTTAGAAATTTAATTTTTTCTAACTCAGTGGAACAAGGCTTAGTCGTGAATTTAATAATAAAGTTTTGTGAAGACAAATCACCTTGTAATGGTAACAATTGTTACAATCTATGTGATTTCTTACAAGGGTGATTCATTTTTTAAAAAGATATCTATGATAACACTCTAAATATTATATTTATGTTATGATAAAAATATATATATTATCTATGGATAAAAATACTTGAAATAAATAAGTTTCAATTGTACTCTTAAAAACTTGAATACAAAATCATCTCATACTTTAATTGTATACCTATTAAATCAAAGTTTAAAAATAATATTTATAAAAAAATAAAACAAATAAAAATCAAACTAAAATCATTTAAAAAAAAAACCAGAAGAAAAAATAAAACAAGATAAATATTAGAGATGTCTCTATTTCATCAATTAAAAAAAGAGGTTTCATTTTTATTATAATTTAAAATGGAATTATAATTCAATATAAAACGTTAAGATGATAAAGTTAAAATTTGAACATACAAGCCACTTTTCTCCCGTTAAACATGACGGCTATCCATAAAAGCGGATGCATTTTGACGTAAAAAATGAGTAAAAACATTCAAACACCCTGCAAACTCCAGCGTTACCGTGTAGTAAATATGTAAATGCAAAGCTTAAACGATGAAAGTGGTGATAGAGTTGGGAGTGTGGAATAATGTGTTCAATTCATCCTCATCAGATCTGCAGTGCACAAATGATGAGATTAATACCTGGTTTGCTAAAACTTGAAACTGGACAGAAATTACAGAGCGGGCAGGGCAGGGGGTGGGGGTAATGGGGATGAGCAGAAATAAATGTGAAAATGATCCCTCCCACATGCGTGGCGTGAGGGGTGAGAAGGGACCTGGGCTCCCGTACGCGCGGCCACCACCAAAAACAGAACTTAAGATAAAATGGAATAATACTACTTTCAATTCTAACCCACGCGCTATTATTCTCTGGTAGCAGGCGTTGTGTTTGGATGTGAACTGTAACTGTGAAAAGCCTATCTATATTATCATGACCTCGTTGAGCTGTTAAGAGCAGAGCAGGGTAAATATTGGAATCAACTCAACTCTCAACAAATAATAAGCCATATTACAAATGAGTGTTAAAGGATGATAAAACATATTAATTATTTAATCATAATCAGAGTAATTTTGTTGCCACTTTTCATGTCCACGTTTGTATTCTTAATCATGTTTATATTTAATCTTAATTTGCTCTCCAAACTTTGCACAATTTTTAAAAATGGGTATAGATATGGGGCCTATTTCAATTAGACTACTTATCTTTGAGAATGTTGGAATCCAACACTTAATGAAGTTTAACAAGTAATCTTGGCGATGCTAACCTTAATCTTTAAGTGATTTTTCACGGTATGAGCGAAGATAATAATGTAATGTGGAATAAACATCTATTATAATCTTTGAAATGTATGCATTAATATATATATATATATATATATATATATATATATATATATATATATATATATATATATATATATACAATCTTGAACTCTTGCTTGCATTCCATACTTGTCATGTATGCATCAGTGTACTTGTATATATACAAATTTATCAAATTCAAGTCGGGGTTAAAAAAAAAACATATGATAGATATCATTTGTATTGTAAGTCCTTGAATATATATATAAAGGCGGAAATTTTCTTATATTCGTATTGTCAGTCCTTGAATATACAAAAATATATTTATATATATTTAAGGACTTATAATACCAATGTAATAAAACCGTCCACTTATCCATTCTTGAATGAGAAACTTCTTAAGCACTTATTGATAGAAAAATATACTTACTCGCAAGTCTCTAAAGGTCCTAAACCCTCTCGTCACTTCGCCATTAAGAATTTTAATTCAATTTAAAAAAATTTAAAAAAAAAACTTAATATTATTTATTATAAATGTTTTTTTATTTTTTCTATTTTCCATCATAAAACATGAATAAGCTTGGTCTCTTCAATACCACCTTCAAAGATCAGAGAATACATTTAAGAGGGAATGATGGTTCAAGTGTGTTTGTGTGTGAGAGAGAGATTTATGTTATTTTTAATCTCTAAGGTAAATATGAAGACAAGTTATTTAAAGATACCACTTATCATAATAAAAAGGTGGTCAAATAAGAAGGCAAGTATTTATTTTTTGTTGTTGACATCTTCAACTCAGTTCTACTTTTGTTTCTAAGGTTGTAACATTAATAATCAAAAAGGAAAATAAAAATTGAATTAAAATTATAAATAAGAAGACACAAATTACAAGTGTAAATGAGGTTTGAAAGATCTTAAAACATATCAGCTATGTAACACATAATATTGTTCACACCGTAGACCAAGCTAAGACTTTGATATGAGCTTAGGAAAAGTTGTCTTCAACACACACACACACACACACACACACACACACACACACACTAACCAAAATCCATGCAAGAATCTAGAATAAAATAAACTCACCATTAGATCATTTAGCATCATTTTAAACTTCATTTTTCATATAGAAAAATCAACTAAAAGATGAGAAGCTTTAAGCTACATATTATATTTTATATTCCTTTCCGTGTTAAAAGAATACTTAGTAGGTCTAGACATCTAAATTTGGTACAACACTTATTTTTAATGCCTTTTTAATTAATTTTATTTACACATGTCTTAACTTATGATTAAACTTTTAATGGTGCACATTTTTTATATTTCACCTTTTACTTTATGACTTGTCTTGTATTTTCCACATTTTACTTTATGATTTCATTATATTTACCCTTTTTCTTCATAAAACTTTATGAGTTGACTAACCCATCCTAAGTATTTTAAGCATTTTAACCCCCCTTAGTTTTTTTAATTCTTTTTGAATCGGCCCCTTTTGTGCACTACTAAGTTTTAATTTAAATTTTAAGAATTCCTATATAAACAAATTTATTAGAAGGCATTTCATAACAAGAAATATCTAACAAGAATTCATATATTTTCAAGAGCATATTCAAAGTTACATATTTGCTTACACTAATTGCTAGAGTTAAATTATGAAGTAATATTACATTTGCATGCTCATGTCAAAAATGAACTAGGAAAAGAAGCATCTACATTTGCATGATACATACATCCCTAGATGGGAGAACTACATCGGCTTGAGGCTATTTTGGCTATGTAGGCAACACTCAAATTACATAGGATTTTCTAAGAATAACTTGACCATTCCCACTACTCCCATTTCTCCCCCTTTTATTATTCGATGTCTATCTAGTGCATGTGTATGAAATATAGGGTTTGGATATTGTATGTAGATGTGCACAAAAAAAATATTACAAAAGTAGAAATAGACATTTCTAAATCCTCTACACCTTTCAAGTAAGTTTCAAATCTTCACTGTTAAAGGACAAAACCAACCGACATGACAAGATCAACCATTGTATTTGTCTAAGTCTATCGATGCCATCCTAAACTAAAAAAATCACTCATTCTAAAGAAAATAGGTTGCAACCAATTCACAAAATCTTCATTCAATCTATCAACCTACATAAATTAGGGAAGTATACCAAACAAGATAAGTCTTTCTCTAGCATTTTGTTTTCCTCATTGTGATTTTTGAACTGGCTTATCAAGAAATGTGCTTGTCAAAAATATATTTTAAATTTTATTTAATTCAATTTACATTCAAATAAGAATTCTACCAGTGTATCTAATTTAGTATTAATCATCACATTACATTCACATTTTAGATAAAACATCTGGCGAACCCAACATGAAAATTGTTGGCAAACCCATGTTTTATTTAAACATTGTCAAGCCCTAGTGTTCCCTTTGGGTTTCAACCTTATTTTTCAAATTTATGAATTTTTTCCTAGGGTCTCAAATTTTATCTCTGATTTCCCCTCTTTCTTGGAACAAAAATCAGAATTCATTTACCTTTTTTCCATAGTCTTACACCCTCCTCTTGTTGTTAGGATTCCTCTTCATACCTTGGTTGGCTCATATTGGATTCATAACAAATTTATTTGCTAATTTATAAGATATTTTTTTTACTCACATTGATATAATAAGAAAACTCTTTTTGTTTACAAAATATTATACATAATTTGTTAGGTTGTGGAGCTAAAAGCTTCACCAGGATGCAAATTGGAGGAGGTTGCTGAGTTGCAGGCAACCGACGTCGGTCTGATCAACCGACGTCAGTCATCTTCAATGTTTGCAGTAATCGACGTCGGTTATGGGTCGGACGACATCGGTCAGACAGGCACCGACGTCGGCAACCTGTGTGTGCATGCGTTTGCATGCGTCTCTGAAACTGGTATAATTTTAGACAGACAGTTAGTTTGCATGGTAAAGACTAATTTTAGTCTTGAGTATGTGTTTCTAATTATTGTAATTAGGAAGTCTAATTATTGTTTGTATGGGATCTATTTAAGAGACGCATGGGTTGTATTGTAAAGTTGTAGACTCTCAAGGATTCTTGTAGAATCAGTTCTGTAGAATCAGAGTTCTATCCATGGAGAATCATAAGGACTTGGTGAGGCAAGGACAAGGGTTCTTCATGTGTGTATGATCTAGGGTGATAAGTGTGCAAGGCCAGGTTGACCTGCGGTATAGCAAGATCAGGTTAGATCTACATGGTAAGTAAGGTCGGTTGATCTGCAGGTGTGTGTGTGTGCAAGATCTAGGTTTGCAGGTGTGCAAAACCAGGTTGATCTGCAGTTGGCAGCAAGATCGGGGAGATCAGCAACACAACAGGTAGCAAGATCAAGTGAGATCTACTTGGAGTACTTTGAGTACTTGTGTACTGGTAGTATTGTTACTGACTGGTGGAGGTGAACAACAACTCTGTGTTTGAGTTGTTTGTTGTGACCATAGTTGAGAGAGAGAACTCTTGAATGAGATTATTGTACACCATAGAGGTGTGGGAGCCCTAGAGGTGTGGGAAGAAGAGTGTGACTTCTTTATTGTAATTCCTTCTGGAAGAGTATTAATACAATTGGGTATTGTCTCTCAAATTTTGTGTTGTTTCTGATTTCTAGTTACTTATTACTTCTGGTTAAATTTTGTGTTTAGTTGCTTATACAAGGTAATCAATTGTGCTCCTAATCCTGACAAAGTGGTATCAGAGCTAGGGTTGCAGGTTCACAGAGCCTAGTTCGAAGCAGGTTTGTGTTTGATTACAGGTCACTCTCAGGGGTTTCTGATTGAGTGGGAGTATAGCAATGGCAGAAGAAAGTAAGCTAAGAATGGACGAATTCAAAAGCAAGAATGATCAATTACGGAACTATGGAAAGAAAGAGCAGGTAAAGAAAGATTGTTGGTTGGTTAAAGATCAACATGAAGGAAATGAAGAAGCAGATGTTGCAGGGATTGTTGCAGAGGATGCTCTTGTATGTTCCTTGGATAAAGTAGAATCTTGGATTATAGATTATGTTGTCTCTTTCCATGCAGCCCCAAATAGAGTATTTTTCCATGTTAATGTCCTTGGAGACTTTGGAAATATTTATTTAGGGGTTGGTGAGCCTTGTCAAAGTATTGGCAAAGGGGAAGTGCGACTGAAATTGTAGATGGCCAACACATGGGTGTTGAAGGATGTCATGCAGGTCCCAGTTCTGAAGAGGAGGCTAATTTCTTCAGGAAAGTTGGGTGATGAGGGATGCACAGTAACTCTTATAGCGGATGCACTTGAATTAGCATGTGGTAAGAAAGTAGGTATTCTTTATCTATCTACTTGTATTACTGATTCTCCTTCTATTGCAAAGATGTGGCTATTTAGGCTTGGTCACATGAGTGAGAAGGGAATGCATGTTCTTAAGAGGAAGTCAGATGTCTTTGACAAACTTAAGAACTGGAAAGCCTTGGTTTTCTTGGAGGAGATGATGGATAGAGATCAGCTGAGGGGACTAAATAACTCTGAGCAGGGTAGTTTGGATAGGGTTTTGATACAAAGTGAGCTCGCAGGTAAAAAGTCATCACTCACAGGGAAACACAGTTACCGACATCGATCAGGTGGAATCGATGTCAAACAGGAAGGTACTGACGTCAGTAATGTGCAAACCAGAGTCGGTGGTGTCGCGTAGGTGGCTACCAGCGTCGGTTAGGGAATCGACGTCGGTGACCAGGAGGACACCAACGTCGGTCAGGGAACCAGTGTCGGTGATCAGGTGGATTCGACATCAGTCGGGTGCAGACCAGGGTCGACCAGGGAACGGATTTTAGGCAGACAACAAGCTGTCAAGGAGTCTCAAACGCCCATATGGAGGAATGAAAGGGTAAGTAAGCCTCAAATTTGTTATTCCCCTTCTTTATAATTGTTGCTCATTGTAGAGCAAGTAGGATCTAGGAAACAGTGGGAGCATGGCATGAATGAGGAATTTGATTCTTTAGATGAGAACCAAACGGGAGATTTGGTAGAGTTATCAGTCGAGATAAAAGCACTAAAAGATGAATGGATTCCTTGGTTAAAGAAGAGAGAGAATGGACACGTGAGACATAAGCCCAGGTCATATGGTCTTGAGGAAGCTCCAGGACAGTGGTATAGGTTTGACGGGTGTATGACAAAGCATGGCTCTAGTCAATGTCATTGTAACCATTGTGTTTGTTTTGCCAGGTTGGATAATGGTTGCGACATTATCCTATTACTGTATGTGGATGATGTGCTTGTTGCAGGTTCATACATGCAGGGTTTTGCTGAGCTAAGGGTAAAATTAGTTCAGTGGTGTGCCAGGAAGGATTCAGGAGGAGCAAAATTCTTTGGCATGAGTTTTTCTAGAGACAGGGAATATCATAGGTTGATGTTGTCTCAGGATGATTGTGTGAATAAGGTAGTGGCGTGGTTCAAGATGCAGGATGCAGAAATGGTTAGCACACCTATGGATGGACAGTTCACAGAACTGTGTCCCAATTCACATGATGAGGTTAAGTACATGTGTACTAGACCTATTTTTGCCCAAGCAGTGGATGCTATCAGAAAGTTTGTGGCCAATCTAGGAAAGAAGCACTGGAAAATAGTTAAGTGGGTTCTCAGGTATCTGAGAGGGACCAGCAGCAGGGATTCAAGCTATGCAGGGTCAGGGACTTCTCTACATGGGTATGTAGATTCAGATGTGGCAGGTTACTTGGATGACATGCAGAGCACCATAAGATGTGTGGTGGTTGGTCTTCAAGATTGAGCTTAAAGAGGGATACAAGCCAGGAAACAAATTAGATGATGTACAGGTATAGGTACAGGTGCAGCTATTTATCTCCAAGTGGGAGATTGTTAGGTTGTGGAACTAAAAGCTTCACCAAGATGCAAATTGGAGGAGGTTGCTGAGTTACAGGAAATCGACGTCGGTCTGATCAACCAACATCGATAATCTTCAGTGTTCGCAGTAATCGACGTTGATTATGGGTTAGTCGACATCGGTCAGACAGGCACCGACGTCGACAGCCTGTGTGTGCATGCGTTTGCATGTGTCTCTGGAACTGGTCTAATTTTAGACGGACAGTTAGTTTTCATGGTAAAGACTAATTTTAGTCTTGAGTCTGTGTTTCTAATTATTGTAATTAGGAAGTCTAATTATTGTTTGTATGGGATCTATTTAAGAGATGCATGGGTTGTATTGTAAAGTTGTAGACTCTCAAGGATTCTTGTAGAATCAGTTCTGTAGAATCAGAGTTCTATCCATGGAGAATCATAAGGACTTGGTGAGGCAAGGACAAGGGCTCCTCATGTGTGTATGATCTAGGTCGGCAAGTGTGCAAGGCCAGGTTGATCTGCGGTATAGCAAGATCAGGTTAGATCTACATGGTAAGTAAGGTCGGTTGATCTACAGGTGTGTGTGTGTGCGAGATCTAGGTTTGCAAGTGTGCAAAACCAGGTTGATCTGCAGGTGGCAGCAAGATCAGGGAGATCAACAACACAACAGGTAGCAAGATCAGGTGAGATCTACTTGGAGTACTTTGAGTACTTGTGTACTAGCAGTATTGTTAATGACTGGTGGAGGTGAACAACAACTCTGTGTTTGAGTTATTTGTTGTGACCGTAGTTGAGAGAGAGAACTCTTGAAGGAGATTATTGTACGCCATAGAGGTGTGGGAAGAAGAGTGTGACTTCTTTATTGTAATTCCTTCTAGAAGAGTATTAATACAATTGGGTATTGTCTCTCAAATTCGGTGTTGTTTCTGATTTCTAGTTACTTGTTACTTCTAGTTAAATTCCATGTTTAGTTGCTTATACAAGGTAATCAATTGTGCTCCTAATCCTGACATAATTTGTGTAATTTTTAATTTACTATTTTTAGTAAATTTGTCCTATATAACAAGGAGAAGCATACTTACCTAGGCAAGGTCGATCAATGATCAAGAAGGATGATGGCCTAGGGAGGGCACCTTCGTTACACTTGAACGAGGGCTCTGCATAGCATCTCCCATTATGGAGAGTGCATATCATAATTTGTGCTAGAGGGGACTTACGTATGCATGCCCCCACCTAAATCTAATACAAAATCTAATTATAATTTAATACATTTGATGTATCTTGGACTTTGTTTGAATATCAACTAGAAATTCACTGTAATTATAGATAGCCTACCATTCTTACTATAACCTCACCTTATGGGTTTGATTATGTTGAGTCATTTACCCAAACTACATCCTATGTTATTTGTTATATGGAATCCTCATCTCACCTTGGTTTGTTTGAATCATTCTTGACTAATATTTGAGTTTCCAATGAGATTGCTATATTTTGTTTGAAAAAGGGAGTTTGATAACATAAACTCGTGTATGTTAAAAGTGAATAAATATATTTGCTATTGGTAAGTGCCTAAAAGGTTTTTCATTCAGGAATGGATAAGTGGATGGTTTTCTTACATTTGTATTGTAAGTCATTATATATATATATATATATATATATATATATATATATATATATATATATATATATATAATCCATTTCCTTGTTACTCCATTAGGGATTTTAATTAGATCAAAAAATTTAAAAGAAAATATTAAATATTATTTGTAATCAATGTATTTTTTTTTTTTTTCTATTTTCCATCATAAATCATGAAGATCAGTCTCTTCAATACCACATTCAAAGATAAGAGAATGCATTTGAGAGGGAATGGTGGTTGTGTTTTTGTGTGCGAGAGATATATTTATGTTACTTTTAATCTAAGATAATTATGAAGACAAGTTATTTAAATATACCACTTACCACAATAAAAGATGGTCAAACAAAAAGGCAAGTATTTATTTTTTATTGTTGACATCTTCAACTTAGTTTTATTTATGTTTATAAGGTTGTAACATTGAGAATCAAAAAGGAAAGGAGAAATTGAATTAGAATTTTAAATAAGAAGACTCAAATTATAAGTGTAAATGATGATTGAAGGATTGTAAAACAAATTAGCAATTTAACACATAATGTTCTTCATACCATGAACCAAGCTAATACCTTGATACGAGCCTAAAAAAAGTTGTCTTCAAAATATGCATGAGTTACCAAAATCATTGCAAGAATCTAGAATAAAATAAACTCACTATTAAATCATTTGGCATCATTTTAAGCGAAACGTTTCAAATAAAGATACCTTGATGAATCCAACAAGTTATTTCCATCAATAATATGAAGGGACAATACCAACTTTGAGGGTATTTGAGGAACTTTCTTTATTCTGAAGGCTTGTTCACGAAATGTAAATTTATTTCAAAAATGAGGAAAATGACCTTCAAAAATTGAATAATACAGGAGTAGAACTAGGGTTTGAACATATACGGTTCACGTATTAGCCCTTTGAAAACAACTTATCTTCTACTATCAATATTAATTAATACACTAACATTAATCTAGACTATACACATTTGCATTATATTTGTGCTAGACGAGGGGGCTGGCGGCCCCCACCCGATACATACTAAACTTGAAATCAAAACTTTCCTATTTCTAAAGCGCAAGCATCGTCTGGTATTGGCAATTCTCTTTGGACGTCAACAGTAAGTGTGAATAGCCTATTATTTTTATCACAAATCCTCGTTGATTTGTTTTTGGATTTTTATAGTTGCATTACCTCACTTATATGCTCATCTGTAATCGCATTCCCTGAGTTAAAAATCTGTTCTGATTTTCACTCGTGAATGTTAAGAGAAGAGAAGAGCAGAGCATAACAAATATTAGAATCAACATAGCACAGCATGTGCAAATTTTTTGTGTTTTTCCCTTTGCAAGTAGAGTCGAGTTCATCAAATCTTGGATGATCGGGTATTTAAGTGCTCATAATGGTTGATTGTGATATTTTAAAGTTCTCCATGATCGATTTTACTGAAAAGAATAAAGCTAGTACACCCTGCAATTGTTGTAGCACTGATACGTTGTTGTTTGATGGATTTGATGATTCAGTTCATTCCCTATTATATTTCACACACTGTTTTTTATTTATATTTTTTTTAAAGAAATGGTAATCACACATTGTTTTATAGATGCTCAACTGCTTACCACACCCCCTTTCGTAGATGAGTTTTAAAGAGATGTCTCTCAATATATGTATATGAATAAGCCCCCATAGGTAGCCCGGGTGAAGGTGTCAACAACTTTTGTCACTTGGGTCTCGTATTCAAATCCAATGTTATCCATTAGGTCTCATGTTGTAATCATCCCGGTTATGCCCAAGCAGAAGCTCAAACAATGTCGCTTGAGATTTGTAGGGGCAACAATTAGGTTAGAAAATTCAAAAGCCATGTGGAAAATGAGGTGGGCTTTTAAAAATATTTATATTAACTTGTACATTAATGACAACTAAGTGACACGTGTGAGGGTAGTCCACGTAAGCGTTTTGTTGACTGTCAGATTTCATAAATTACTTCACTTAATTTGGTTTACAAAGTCAAATAACTCCATAACCTCGATTTGGTCTAAGCTTATGAAGACTTTGGGTTTATGAACCTTTATTGCATTTACTTATGATTTAAGCAAGTGAAGTAATGTAATTTCGAAACTCCGGATTGTTCTAATTAGTGTTTTGCAGGTTTACAAATTTACTTTACTCAACTTTTATGATTTTGAGCAGTAAAGACATTTCACAATTCCGATTTAATCTATATGGTGTAACTCGAGTTTGCGAAGACAACTTATTTCACCTTTGTCATTTTGAATAAATAACTTAGAGAACCCGAGTTGGTCTAAAAATGAACCCAAACACTTAGTTTTTTGAACCGTCTTGATTTTGTAATCAGTTACAATTACAAACATACATAAAACATACCCACTTATAAAAACACACGATTTAAAACATGAAGATTGTAGAACTCATATTGATGGGATTGATTGAACATATAATTAAAGGTTGGATAGTGCGTGAAGGATGAATTCGTTGTATGTAATGTGAAATGTAACAATCCACATGCTTCTCCATTGAGCAAAGCCAGAAATTAAGAATTCATACATTTCATCTTGGTTGAGAAACACGATATTTGTACTTTTAATGTATAATCAAAATCACTTTTAATGTATAATCAAAATCATTTTATAAATTTAAAAATTTTAAATTGGGCTTTATTATATCTTTGTTTTACGTTTGCACAATTGAATTGGAGTGTATGCACAGTATTAGATCTCAGATCTTTCAATTTTTTTTGGGATAGATTTTCACGTTAGAATGATGGAAACTATACTTCCTCCTCAATGCGAAATCGGTTTTGGTACATTCTCACGATTATTAAAATGAGTTAACATAATGGAAAATGATGGAAATTATGTTTGTACTTAATGTGAAAATTGATGTTGGTATGCACTTTCAAAGTTTTCATAGTTCCATGGTGTTTTCATAATCAAAGTCTTGATGGCTCCCAATGGCAAGCTCCCACCCAATCTTTGCCCCTTCTACTACGCTACCGATCCATCTTCAAAGCTAAGCAAACAAATGCTAGCGACTCCATTTATACCCAAATTTCACCAACTTTCACACATTTCTAGCTTGCATTTGGGGCCTTTTGTTGCCATAATTATTAATGTCATCCAAGTCAATTAACAAAAAAAAAAAAAAAATATAGGAAGACGTCATCATTGATTCCCAAGTCTCCTACATCATTGGCATCTTCGATAACATCGTCTTATGTGTCAAGCAACATGGGGTTCGGGATGATGCCAATTTCAAATTCAATCACATGGAGAATGCCTACAATGCCTAGCATTGCCTACTCGGATTTTGAAGTTGACTGTCAGGGTTCATGAATTACTTCACTTAATTTGATTTACAAAGTCAAGTAACTCCGTAACCCCAATTTGGTCTAAGCTTATGAAGACTTCAGGCTTATGAACCTTTATTGATTTTGCTTATTATTTAAGCAAGTGAAGTAATGTAACTTCAAAACCGCAAATTGTTCTAATTAGTGTTTGACAGGTTTACAAATCTACTTTACTCAGCTTTTATGATTTTGAGAAGTAAAGTCATTTCACAATTTTGATTTAATCTGGATAGTGTAACTAGGGTTTACGAAGACAACTTACTTCACCTTTGTCATTTTGAATAAGTAAAGTAACCTAGAGAAATCGAGTTGGCTTAGAAATGAGCCCAAACACTTAGTTTTTTAAATTTCTTGGAAAGATGGACAAATGGATTTTATGATAATGACCTAGGCAGACATTTTCTAATGTTTTAGAGCAATTTGAATCAATTTTGGTAATGAAAGTGATTATAGTGAAAACTACTAAAGTCTAAGTCTTATTTAGGGGACTGAGTTTTGATAAGACTAATTGACTCTCATAAGACAAAAGACAAAAATTTCAATAGGGGTAACCCAGAATTTTCAAGTGTGAAATTTTGCGGACACCAAAATCTAAGAGACCACTAATATATGTAGAATAACCAGGCTCCATCCAAGGTAAAAAGAAAAAAATACAAAACTTTTTTGAAGTATTAGATCAAAATTAAAAAATCAGTAAATTCTTTTTAAAGAAAAATAATATGCTATTTACCTAGCTAACACAAATCAGATTTTTTTTATAGGAATTGAAATAAAAATTTAATATATATAGTTTTCTAAACCAATATTCTAGTTTAATTGAGAGTTAACTTACATCATATAGAAGAATCTTTATTTTTTTCACGGATTTAAACTAAATTTTAAAAAAGTGCATTAAGAAATAGGTAAACCTATTTCATAATTTCATATCTAAGATTAGAAGGTGATCAAGAACAATGAAAGCAAACTTGGACTTGAGATAAAATGAGATCAATATTGTTACTAACACTCTTGAACCAAAAGTACCTACGATCCTAAAAGATATGTAGTAGAAATAAATAATACCAGTTATAGATCAAATTTCAAATAATGTCGCATTGAGATGTTTTTTACATTGATTTTTTTTTTTTTTTTTTTTTTGTATAGCCCAACCCAAGCTAAAATTTACCTATGAACCCTTACCCAAAACAAATCGTTAACTATACCCTTATACCCTAACTCATAGTCAGACATTCACATCCACCTGTTAAAAGATGACTATCACCATAAATTTAAACACCAAATGCTTACTAGTTTCACTGGGCAATTTATTAGACCAATATGGATCCATTTGAAATAAATGCAGTTCTATAAACTATAAATTTTTGTCAAGTTCATCTTCAAATCCACCATTTGGTCATTTCACAAGCTTGTAAGGCATATGAGTCCCAAGAATTTTTTCCCAAATTATGAAGAAGGGTTGTGAAAATTTGTATTTCTCCCCATTCAACTGGTGATGAATGACATGATATGTTGTGTTGTTTTGGAAAAATATGTGGAAGGGATTCCCAGGCAGCAAGATAACACAATGAACATCTACCCCTTTCATTATGGTAAAGGAGAAAAAAATATGGATGTTCTAGGTGTCATCCCTAAAAACAAAAATGACAAAGCATTGCCAATTATCTAGAAGCAAACCCTCCAGTGGATGATTGTACATTGTTCCAAAAGGACATGGCACTATCAACTTATGATGTCTTGAACGAATGGTCTGATGCAAGAACTTGTTATGGTGTATAAAACGGTGGAGAAAGCACTGCCATGTATCAATCACCAACATTGCTATTAGACATTGTCTTGCATGTATCATAAGCGAAGGTTATAAAGTTATACTAGATTCCCCTGCCCCACCAGTCACCTTGCTCCATCAATAGGAAGAAGATCCCGTAAGTTTATAATCAAAGTAACAAAACCATCAAACAATCAAACACAGAGAGCCTCCAAAATTAATTGAAATTCCATTGAATGTTTTCTAGAGTTTCTATAACACAAAAAATTATAACCCAAGAATTACAAATTTAAGTTCCAAAAAACTTATCAGAAGTGAGATAAACATGCCACAAATGGTTCCAACTATATACTATAAAATGTAGATAGAAAATCAAGTATAAATCGCAAATCAAACTTCAAAAATAAGAGATAAATCATAGCAGAATGCATTGCTTTATCATAACATAATAAAATAGCTCAAAAATGGAAATAAATTGTGTGCATACCACAACCAATATAAATTGACATAAGAACAACAACACTAATAAATTGAGCAATTAACAGAGGCAAAGGGCATATGCCATACCTTGAATAACAACAAGGCAACCAAAGCCTGCACCAACTGCCGAAGCAACACCCCCTTAATAATAGTACTCCTAGACACTAAATTCTCCATCTTTTCCTCCTTGACAATATGTATTTTTTAGCCATCAAGTGGCAACAAAAAGACATAAAAACTAGAATAAACCCAATACACAATTATAGGTAAAAATGTACCTAGAGCCTCGTTTGATAGAACAAAATCTCTCCATTCACCCATTGTATAATCGAACACCCAATTCTCCAATTTCTCACCCTTATCAAGCCAAACACTGCTCCTTGCTTCCTCTCCAACCCACCACAACAATTGATAGTAAAAAACAATATAGAAAGCTGTGTGTGTGTGTGTGTGTGTGTGTGTGTGTGTGTGAGTGTGTATACAAGACAAATAACACACAATTTTCTTCAACTTGAACTGTAGGTGCCCTTATGTTCATTGACACACTATACACCCCATGAAACAACTAATTAATCAAAAAACCTTCAACACTTGTCAACTCATTTCTCCATGATTTAAATCATTGATAGACACAACCAATTCAATAATAACACCTCAGACCGTAATTTATTTGAAGCACATCTTGTTACCTTACAAGAGTGCATGTAGGAGATGTGAATAATTGTGCAAAAAATTGCTATAGAATGAAATGGGTATGCCAATTTATGAATACCCACTCGCCGAAATCATTAAATAACATAGATCCATAGGGTATAAATCCTATAATTATTGGTTCACTTCATCCACCAACCCCCTAAATCATTGATAATCACAATACTATTTAGTAAAGGTCTTGATAATTCCATATAAACTATCACGAAATGAGAGGGTTATCCCAGCTTAAGATCATTCTCGGATAAAAATAGGGTTTAGAGAACCAAAAAATTAAGATTTTTTTGGTTTTTGGAAAACCCATTTAAAAAAAAAGCCACAAATAAACATTTGAAAACCCAAATCACAAAAAAAATAACCGAAAAAAAATCTATATGCATATATGTACTCTGTGTCCTCTATATTCTCTTATTGAATATCGATACCATATTAAAAAATGAAGCTACAAACTTTTAAATGGGTTCTTTGCAATGCCTCCTCCTACCCATTCTCTCTCACCATGCATCTATATATATCTCCAACACCCTTCCTCATTCTAAATATAATATTTAAAGAGCAAAAAGAAAATACCACCCCAACCCTCTCACTCTCTCATACATATACTTGATGTATATACCTATGCAACGACCATAGTGCCCCCAGTGAATATATTCCTCCCAGGGTAGTAGCATGATGCTTGAGAAGAAGCAGCGCGTTTCATCGACTTCGACATGCAACACTCCTTCTCATCGCTCACAATCTGTTGATATCTGCACTCCACGCCACAGAATGCCTTGCCACCTCTACAAAAGATCGCTGATACCAAAAAAATGTCAGAACATATACATTTTATATATACGTATGATAAAAAAATAGCTAACATTTTTTTCTAGAAGTTCCCTGTAGAGTGTGAAAACACTTGATCTCTAGATCTGTTCCCCTTAACGTCTATTGGAGAGCGGTTTCACTGAGCCAATGGAAATAGGCTGGCTCAGCTTATCGCCCTGCTTCGCCTGAATCTTGATCTTTGAATTCTTGGGAGACAAAATGGCGGTTTTGGTTTCAGTGTTGTGAAGAGCCGCAAGAATGTCGAGGCCTATGCCTTGATCAAATTGTTCAAACCCTGTAATATCAACGATTATATTCAACATCTCAACCAATTAAAACCAAACAAAAACTGAGTAAATTACAATCAACGACTCAACCAAATCAATTTTTTACTAATTTGAAGGCATGCTTGTATACCAAAAATCAATTTGAGCAAAACGAATCTTCAGTTCTTTTAGCTGCAAACAACACCATCTACCATTCTAATCAAGCATAAGTCAGATATTGTCGGTGGGGATTGTTATCAAGCACAAAATTTGGTAGAATTTAACAGTCATCCCAGCTTCAATACTCGGGTCACTTTTGCTTTGAAAACTGCATAGCAAAACAATGAAATGTCGATATCTTCTAGCTATATTAATTGTTGAAATGCATCCTTCATGATTCCGGAGAGAGTAGGCAGTGGAACAGGCCTGAAATCCAGCTACGCTGTCGGGCATATTCCATGCATTTGTATTAAAACCTCTTTGCAGCCACAACAGAGCTTCAATCCTAAATACTGATACGTAGAGTTTTAATAAATATATAATTAACTATTATTTTGCATTTAATAATATAAAATTTAGATATAAAAAATATATTTCTTATTTTTAATTTTAAATATTATTTATATATATAAATAAATAAAAATAAAAAATAAAATCAAAATCCTATTCTAATAATAAATGCAATTTGGAGTAGAGAATGAATATAGGTAGGTGTATAAAAGAATGAATAGGTAAACGCTGATTTTAATTTTTGGGAGCCCCACTCATTCAACACACAAAAGTTGATAATAAAAAATTGTAAATGGTAAAAGGAACAGATTTTTTCATGATAAGTAAGTGTTGTCCTGTCCTTAACCTTTAAATGTAAAACTGCATATTTTATTACGCCACCACTTCCGAACATCAAACATAGTGTGCACCACAAACGCCTCCCCCAGATTGAATTTGAATTTTAGAACAGTGGACGAACATACTCGCGAATTTGTGCATGCAAATACCCACAATTTTGTTTTTAAATTAGAACCCAAAATTTTAAAATGCCTTAAAAATTATTATTGTGAATTGATCACATTTATTACAAAATTTAAAAAATATTTTATTTAATAAAATAAGAAAATATAAATAAAAATAAATATATTCAGCCAAAACAAAATTTACATGAAATTCCAATGTAGCCTTGGACTTGTTATTACGTCGTTGGAGGACCACCCCTACTATGGACATGCTTGGGGGGTATTCTTTTCTCCGGCATCATCATCATCATCATCATCATCATCATCATCATCAATCTAAACAATTGTCTACATGTTTATCCAGTAGAAATATGTTTAGTTTGTAGCAGGTCGCTTGTTCAAATCATGGGAGAAGCATTTTAAGCGTCGACCCTGTGCCTCAATTAGCGCCTTCTTATGCTTTACTACTTTAGAAATACGGGTTTTGCAACACGGAGAATCATCTACCTATTTATCCCCATGGTGGCGGTCCCTTGCAAAGCGTCCATAAAGAGGCAAAATCTTTCATGGCAATTCACTGAAGCAACAGTAGCGTGATCGATGAAACTCCCAACAGCTGGTTGATGTAAATGACATCATGCGCTACAAAACTGCTCTGCACCACCACCTCCCCCAAACCACCACCATTCAAAACTAAAATGTTTACAACAAAATATGCCGTTTTGTCTCTTTGTGAGATGAATCTACGGACTTTGCCCACTGTATAAGCCTCCGGCTTAAAAATCTCTCATGAGAAGTAAGTGGTGGATAGATTAAAATAAGAGAAACATGTATACCTAGTTCTTTAATTAGAGAAAAGATAATTATCTTTCCAGTATCCCTTACAATGACCCCCGAAAACAAATAAAGTCAATATAATATTAATATTCAAAAACGTTACTGTGTAGTAAATATATAAATGCAAAGCTTAAACAATGAAAGTGGTGATAATTATCTTCCCAGTATCCCTTACGATGAAAGTGGTGATAATTATCTTTCCAGTATCCCTTACGATGAAAGTGGTTATATTAATTATGATGAGATTATGCTAAAACTGAAAACTTGAATGTGGACAGAGCAGGGAGAGCGGGGGTGGAGTAATGGGGATGAGCAGAGATAAACGTGAAAATGATCCCTCCCACAATGAAAGTGGTTATATTAATTATGATGAGATTATGGTAAAACTAAAAACTAGAATGTGGACAGAGCAGGCATGGTGGGGTGGAGTAATGGGGATGAGTAGAGATAAATGTGAAAATGATCCCTCCCACATGCGTGGCGTGAGGGGTGATAAGATGGAAAAGATGTGAGAAGGAAAGGCATACTTACCTGGGCGGGGTCAATCAATCAGTGATCAGGAAGGCCGATGGCGTAGGGAAGGCACCTTCATTGCACTTGGAAGGGAAGGGGGCGTTGCCTAGCATCTCTCATTGTGGAGAGTGCACGTCATAATTTGTGCTAGACGGGGGCTCGCCTGATACTAAACTTGAAATCAAAACTTTCCTATTTTTAATTTCAATTCTAATGC
>JARHVA010008480.1:315000-342500 GCA_037957365.1 Torreya grandis | reverse complement strand
TGGAAGATGGACTATAAAATTAAAGGTTATACAATGAATAATTATTTGAGAAGAATATTGATCCCGATAATGACTAGTGACCATTACATAATTTTAAAACATTATAATTTTCTTTGAAATTTCAACATAGCATAAATGGCAATTTTAGAGGCATTAATAGCATTTTCGGAGTTCCTAGTGTCTTGGAACCAAGGGTTAGTTGGGTTTATAGAAATGTATTATAATATAAACTTAGAGAATGCCCATAAAGTTAGCCCATACATGGTGGCCCAGTATGAACTAGCTATTATTGAAATTCTTCTTGTAGTATATCTCTTATTCATAGGAGTTATCCTATTCACATGCATGTACTTGTTGAAAGGATATTATCAGTTTTGTTTAGCTTTAAATAAAACTCCCATTGGCATGTTCATGCATGTTGAGTGGATGTTATTAGCCTTAGTCATATTAAAAACCATCTATTTATTAGTTTTCTTTAGCTATAAGATAAGGGTTTACCCTATTGTAATTCAGTCTGGACAAATAATATCTCTTCCACAATGATTGATTTCTTTATAAAAACTCTCTTATTATCTTGAAATAAAAATTTATTGATTACTCTTGTAAATTTATGTAAATTTAGTATAGAAGAGTTTGAATTTATTATAACAATCTAATCCCTAATAGTTGGTGTGTTGTCTACCAAATTAACTCTTCAATCTGATTTAGTGGTATTAGAGCATTTTAGATCCTGTATTTCCCATCAAACAAGGTCAAACTATCATATATTTGGCTTGGAAATGAGAGATTTATCTAATTATCTTTGTGATAGATGCAAGTGACTACAAATGAATGTAGGAGGAATAAATTTTGCATACCTTTTAAAAGAAATGCTTGAAGAGGCTTTGAGAAAGCAAAGGGATGAAATGATAACCCACATTATGTATATTCTCTAGCAAATGTCAAGAAGCAAGCTAGTAGCTCTAGAATGGAGGCCTTTCTAAGGGTACATTCCCTTTAAAGTACAAGTAAGTTTTAATATTCCGGTGTTTGATGTTAAAATAAAAGTAAATCCCCTTGAAAATTATATCAACAAATTAGAGTCATATTATTTTGTATACACTTTCTCAAGTTTAAAGAAAATAACATTCACTCTCCTGAAAGATAAACACAAAGTTCAAAAATGGTGGGAGACTCACCTTGATTCGGAGGATATTTTAGAAGTTCCTTGGTTTTCTTTAACCATGGTCCATTATGTAGAGCTCATCAAGATCTTTTTGACAACTATTGGACTATGAAAAAGGACATCGTATGCTCTGATTATCATTAGTCAAAGTTTAGTCAATAGGTGGTCAAAACTGGTCAAACTAAAAAAAATGATGGTCTTGGAACATTTTTGAAATAGTTCCATGGTGTAGAACTTGTCACAAGTCTTTTGATGCATTTTGAATAGACCAATTCCGAGTTTGTATACGAAAGTTATGGCTAGTAAAAGTTGTGGTCAAACTTGGTAAAAATGATGACATGACAACTTGGACAAATTAGCATGGGATATGTGGACAAATTTTCAGGTGACACATGGCATTTACTAGTCAAATTTGGAGCATTTAAATAAATAAATAAATAAATTATTATTTCCCTCATCCCACACATGATCTTTATTTATAGGCATAGATAATGGTGAATCCCATATATATGGGATAAGTGGGGGGATAATGTTAAATCTCACAAATATTAGTCTTGGGATACTTATGAATATTATTTAGAATTAGAAAAAGATAATCATCCAATCCCACCTTTTGTGGACCCATAAACCTATATAAAGGGTTTAGATGGGTCATTTGAAATCACAATCAAAGTGTAAAGAACAACACAAGACTTGAGAATAATCAAGTAGAGTTTGAGCCAAGAGCGAGTGACAGAGCTGAGAGTGAGTGTTAGAGCCAAGAGTTAGAGCCAGAGCCAGAGTCAAGATCTAGAGCCAAGAGTCAGAGCTAGAGCTGAGAGCCAGAGCCAGAGCTAGAGTTAGTTTCTAGAGCCAAAGCCAGTGGACATCAAAACATTTATTTATAGATTGAGAACCCCTACTAGGGATAGATGATGTACGAAGTGATTTTGCATCAATAATCAATCGGTTCTGCCTTTGAGTAGGACCCAAAGACGTAGCCCAGATCGGGTGAACTCCATTATCAACTCTAGTTTGCATATTGTCTTTGTGGCTCATGGTTTTGGTTTATTATCATTTTTTAGTGTTGATTTTAATTATTATGTCAATTTCAAGTTAATTAATGAGAAATTGAGAATTTATAAAGCATCCATAAAAATAGAGCAATTGGTGTAGTCTTGGACACTGCTTGTTTACAGATTAAGTTTGGTATCAAAGCGGTTGAATTTAGTGGCTTATTTTTGGTTTGCATTTGATATTAGTTTGGTTTTGATTTAATATTTATAGACATTTTGGCTTGTTAATCTTTCATTTGCAGTGTGCATTATTTTGGAAGTACAAGTTGTTTGCAGATAGCTATGGGTAAAGTCTTGAAAAGAAAGAGGCTAGAAGAGATTGAAAATATCAACATATAAATTCAAGATGAGAATGCATTCCTAAGATCCAAGCTCTACTCCCTTGAAGAACAAATTACATGCTTGAAATCAGAGCTGGAAACTAAGGATGAGCTCTTGATGAGATTGCAATGTGGTGAATAGAAGAAGGATTTACCTTCCATGTCAGATGCAAAAACCATGATATCAAAATGCACTATAATTTCATCACCATGTTGTTCTTCCTCCCATTCAGATTCAGGTAATGATTTTGGTGATTTTGAAAAACATACTAAAGGCATTGGATCTAAATTATTAATTAAAATGACATTTGATGGAAGAGGCATTGGTAAAAATGGCCAAGGTATTTATAACCCAATATAGGTAGAGGATCATCCTCATTTTACAGGTTTGGGTTATTATAGTGTGAGGATGGGAATTAAAGAGTGCTCCAAAAATACTAAAGGGAGACAAGCTTCTGACAAACAAGTGATTACCCTACTAGTCCTACAGAAAGATTCTTTACTGGAAATTGTTGATTCATCATCACATGATGAAAGATGTAAAAAAATTCAGAGAAGAGGTAATGAAATTCCACCTCCTCGTTCTTACATAAATTATAATCATAAACATAATGGAAATTATAAAACTTCTAATGATACACTCTTTTAGTATGAAAAATATGTTTTTACTATATAGAAAATGATGTATGCTTTTCCATGTGCTTTTTGTGGGATAAGTAATCATTCTATTTCCTATTGTTGGAAGAAAAAGGTATTCTCACATAAGTGGTTTCCTGATGAGCTTAGTGTTAAAGACCAATCTCATCATTCAAAGGTGAGAAATGGTAAACATGTTTCCTCATCTAGGAAGAGGAATTTTTGCACTCATTATTGTATGAGTGGGCATCGGGTTGAGCAGTGTTGGAATCTTCATCCATCTCAAAACAAAAAGATGAAGATGGAATACAGACTTGTTACAAAGGTAAATGAAGTTCTTAATCCACCACCAGTTAATGAGTCAACCCAGGTAATTACTGAGGAAATAAAACCACCTAAATGGGATATCTAATAAAATGGGTTGGTAAGAAGTTATTTAGTTTTATGTTTGCACAGCTGGAATTGTAGATTAACATGCAAATTTTTCAAAGCATCTTTGAGATTTTTGATGATTGATAGAAGGAAAAATAGCCAATGTTTCAGCTTTGAATATTTTAAGAGTAACCAGATGAGAATATTATGATAGGTTTATCATGCTCGGTTTTTCTCACATTTTAATAAACTCCATTGTGAAGTTGATAGTAGTATACATAGGTTGTTTGGTACATATTCATTGTACCTACTTGATACTTGCAATTGAAATAGCTATTATGAAATTGCATCTGATGATAGCATGTGTAGGATGCAATTCAAGACCCATACATGGGAAACATTTTATCTACAATTGTACTAGGTGATATTTTATAGTTACAATTAGTTCATCATTTTGGGAATGTAACTAGTGACACAGATAAATTCTACTATTCCCACGCTATACAGAATAGCTTATTCACTAGTAGATCATTGAATCAGTCGAACACTCATCTCTTTGAAATTTAGATGTCTTTTTCAAACTAATCATTTTGTGTGATGTTGTGCATACAATGAATTGATGATTTTACATAGGAAAGGATTGGTGTAGCTTGCCCATATTGAAATAACAGTTTCATAGACCACAAAGTCCATTGCAAAGATCTCCATGAGGCATTACAAAGAACCAAATCTAGTACTAGGAAAATGAATGTTTTAGCTTTTGGTAGAACAAAATCCTTCTCAGTAGGGAGGCATGATCCAAAGGATATTTTCAAAATTTCCTTGGTGTTATTTAAATGTGTTCCATTGTGTAGAGCTCATCAAGAGCTTTATGACAACTGTTGGAAAGCAAAAAATGGACATCATATGTTCTAGTTATCATTGGTCAAAGTTTGGTCAATAAGTGGTCAAAATAGAAAAATTTATGGTCTTAGAATATTTTTAAAATAGTTCCATGGTGTAAAACTCATCACAAGATTTTTGACGCATTTTGAATGGACCAATTCTGAGTCTGTATGTGAAAGTTATGGCTAGTCAAAATTGTGATCAAACGGTAAAAGTGATGACGTAGCAACTTGGACAAATTAGCATGGGACATGTGGATAAATTTATAGGTGAGACATGGCATGGAATAGTCAAATGTGGAGCATTTAAATAAATTAATAAATTATTATTTCCCTCATCCCACATATGAGCCTTATTTAAAGGCATAAATAATGGTGAATCCCATATATATGGGATAAGTGGGGGGATAATGTTAAATCCCACAAATATTGGTTTTGGGATAATTATGAATATTATTTAAAATTAGGAAAGGATAAGCATCCAAACCTACCTTTTGTGGACCCATAAACTTATATAAAGGGTTTGGAGGGGTCATTTGAAATCACAATCAAAGTGTGAAGAATGACACACAAAACTTGAGAATAATCAAGCAGAGTTCGAGCAAAGGGTGAGTGCCCAAGCCAAGAGTGAGTACCAGAACCAAGAGCAAGAGTGAGAGCCAGATCTAAGATCCAGAGCCAAGAGCCAAATCTAAAGTCGAGAGCCAAAGATAGATTTAGAGCTAGTTGCTAGAACCAATTGCTAGAGCCAGAGCCAATGGACATCAAAACATTTATTTACTGATCAAGAACCCCTACTAGGGATAACTAATGTACAAAGTAATTTTGCATCAATAATCAATTGGTTCCATCTCTGAGCAGGACCCATAGATTTAGCCCAAATCGGATGAACTCCATTATCAACTCTGGTTTGCATATTGTTTTTATGGCTCATGCTTTTGGTTTATTATCAATTTTTAGTGCTGATTTTAATTATTATGCCAATTTCAAGTTAATTAATGGAAAATTGAGAATTTATAAAGCATCCATAAAAATAGAGCAATTGGTGTAGTTTTGGACACTCCTTATTTACAGATCAAGTTTGGTATCAGAGTGGTTTAATTTAAAGGCTTGATTTTGGTTTGCATTTGATATCAGTTTGGTTTTGATTCAGTATTTGTAGACATTTGAGCTTGTTAATCTTCCATTTATAGTGTGCATTATTTTGGAAGTACATGTTATTTGCAGATAGCTAGGAGTAAAGCCTTGAAAAGAGAGACGTTGGAAGAGCTTGAAAGCATCAATAGACAAATTCAAGATGAGAATGCTTTCCTAAGATCCAAGTTCTAATCCTTTGAAGAACAAATTGCATGCTTGAAATCAGAGCCAGAAACTAAACATGAGCTCTTGATGAGATTGCAATGTGGTGAATAGAAGAAGGATTTGCCTTCCATGTCAGATGCATAAACCATGATAGAAAAATTTACTATAATTTCTTTACCATGTTGTTCTTCCTCCCATTCAGATTCAGGTAATGCTTTTGGTGATTTTGAAAAACATACTATAGGCATTGGATCTAAATTATTAATTAAAATGGGATTTGATGGAAGAGGCCTTGGTAAAAATGGCTAAGGTATTTTTAACCCAATATAGGTAGAGGATCATCCTCATTTTGCATGTTTGGGTTATTCTAGTGTGGGAATGGAAATTAGAGATTGCTCCAAGAATGTTGAAAGGAGATAAACTTCCAATAGCCAAGTTATTACCCCACTAGTCCTACAGGATGATTCTTTACAGGAAATTATTGATTCATGGTCATAGGATGAAAGATGTAAGAAATTTTAGAGAAGAGGTAATGAGATTCCACCTGCTCATTCCTACATAAATTATAATCATAAACATAAGGGAAATTGTAAATTTTTTGATGATGCACTCTTTCAGTATAAATAATATGGTTTTACTATACAAAAAATGATGTATAATTTTCCATGTACTTTTTGTGGGTTAACTAATCATTCTGTTGCCTATTGTTGGAAGATAAAGTCATTCTTACAGAAGTGGTTTCTTGATGAGCTTAGTGATAAAGACCAATCTCATCATTTAAAGGTGAGAAATGGCAAATAAGTTTCCTTGCCTAGGAAGAGGAATTTTTTCACTCGTTATATGAGTGGGCATTGGGTTGAGCAATTTTAAAAACTTCATCCATCTCAAAATAATAAGATGAAGATGGGATACAAACTTGTTGCAAAGGTAAATGAAGTTCTTAATCCACCACCAATTGATGAGTCAACCCAGGTAATTAATAGGGAAATAAAACCACCTAAATGGGATAATATGATAAAATGGGTTGGTAAGAAGTTCCTTATTTTTATGTTTTCATAGCTGAAATTATAGATTAGCATGCAAAATTTTCAAAGCATCTTTGGGATTTCTAATGATTGATGAAAGGAAAATTAGCCAATGTTTCAGCTTTGAATATTTTTGGAGTAACCAGATGAGGAGAATATTACAATAGGTTTATCATGCTCAATTTTTTTCACATTTTAATTAACTCCATTGTGAAGTTGATATTAGTATACGTAGGGTTTTTAAGACATGTTCAATGTACCTACTTGATACTTGAAATTGAAGTAGCTATTGTTATGAAATTATATCTGATGATAGAATGTGTAGGATGTAGTTCAAGACCCATACATGGGAAACATTTTGTATACAATTATACCAAGTGATATTTTGTTGTTACAGGCAATTCCCCATTTTGGGAATGCAACCAGTGACACAAAAAAATTCTACTATCCCCATGCTATACAGGATAGATTATTCACTAGTAGATCACTGAATCAATTAGACACTTGTCTCTTTGACATTGAGATGTCTTTTTCAAAATGATCATTTTGTGTGATGTTGTGCTTATAGTGAATTGATGATTTTCCATAGGAAAGGAATGACATATCTTGCCCATATCAGAATAGCAATTTCAAAGACCACAAAGTCCACTACAAAGATCTTCATAAGGCATTGCAAAGAACCAAATCCAGTATCAGGAAAATGAATGTTTCAACTTTTGATGGAATAAAAGCCTTCTTAGTGGGGAGGCATGATCTAGAGGATATTTTTTGAAGTTCCTTAGTTTTATTTAAACATGTTCCATTGTGTAGAGCTCATCAAGAGCTTTCTGGCAACTGTTGGAATGCAAAAAATGGAAATCATATGCTCCAGTTATCATTGGTCAAAGTTAGTTAAATTGAAAAAATTGATGGTCTTGAAATGTTTCTAAAATAGTTTCATGGAGTATAACTGGTCACAATATTTTTGACACATTTTGAACAGACCCATTCTGAGTTTGTATGCGAAAGTTATGGCCAGTCAAAGTTGTGATAAACCCTAATAAAAGTGATGATGTGGTAACTTGGAAAAATTAGCATGGGACATGTGGAAAAATTTTAAGGTGACACATGGCATAGAATAGTCAAATTTTGATCATTTAAATAAATAAATAAATTATTATTTCCCTTATCCCACATATGAGCCTTATTTAAAGGCATAGATAATGGTGAATCCCATATATATGGGATAAGTGGGGGGATAATGTTAAATCCCATAAATATTAGTATTGGGACAATTATGAATATTATTTAAAATTAGGAAATGATAATCATCCAAGCCCACCTTTTTTAGATCCATAAACCTATATAAAGGGTTTGGAGGGGTCATTTGAAATCATGATAAAAGTGTGAAGAACAACACACAAGACTTGAGAATAATCAAGCAAAGTCTGAGCCAAGAGAGAGTGCTAGAGCCAAGAGTGAGTGCCAAATGTAAGAGTGAGAGATAGAGCCAAATCCAAGAGCCAGAGCTAGAGTTGAGAGCCAGAGCTAGAGCTAATTTCTAGAGCCAGATCCAGTAGACATCAAAAAATTTATTTACTGATCGAGAACCCCTACTAGGGATAACTGATGTACAAAGTTATTTTACATCAATAATTGATCATTTCTACCTTTGATTAGGACCCGAACATGAAGCCCAGATCAAGTGAACTTTGTTATCAACTCTAGTTTATATATTATCTTTATGGCTCAAGCTTCTGGTTTATTATCAAATTTTTAGTGTTGATTTTAATTATTATGCCAATTTCAAGTTAATTAATGAGAAATTGAGAATTTATACAGCATCTATAAAAATAGAGCAATTGATGTAGTTTTGGACAATGCATATTAATGGATCACACCTTGATAAATCTAATGAATATTTCAAGGATGATTTTATGGTCATGGTTATTGCTAATGTTTGTAATACATGGCTTTATCTTCTTGACATTGTAGATCATCATTATGAATAGATTTAATTATTTTGTAGCAAACCATATTTTGTTAATATTTTAGACCAACATCAGGTAGTGTTGTAATAACTTTATGTTTAGTTGTTGATGATTTTGTGATCTACCAACTATTGATTTTTGACATTCAAATAACATGTTACACATCAAGGTAAGGGTGCTTAAATGAGGTCCTTCCTGTATGAAATAATATGTACTAATTACTACCTATTGATAATATAAAGTTATTATTACTTATATTGTTCTATGCATATCTACTATTATGTAAGTGATACTACTTGGTAGTGTAGTTTTATAATAATTTTTTTGGTGTTGTGACTTTAAGGACATCATATCAAGTTAAAACTGGTTCAAAAAGGAACGTCGATTGAAAATAATTATTGAAGATGACACAAATATAATGGAAACTTAATGGGTCAATCAATGTAGGAAATAGTTAAAATGAATCAACAAAGAGAGGATGACCTCATAAAGTATTTCAAGTTCATGTGGGATATCTCTGTGTGTGAACATGTCAAGGAAGAATGTAAAAGGACCCAAGTGCCTATAAGCTCTATCTTGGGAAAATTGGTAGTTGTAAAAGAAGTACATTGATTGATTGATAATCTACCCAAAATCCTTTCCAGACACTATATTATCTTGTAAAACCTCTTTACCAAATGTGATCATTAAATACTACAAGAAATCTTACAATGGTATGAGAAAAGGTGTTGTTGGCAAGAGGAAGAAAGATTTGAAGATCGATGCTGAACCAAAAAAGATTAATGCCATTAAGCCTGAAAAAAGGTCAAAGAAGAAGATAAAGGAAGTGGACTAAAAAATTAGATGGTCTACTAAACTCTCGAAGCGCAAGATCAAATACATAGGCTATGGGAAATGACCACTTCTTGGAACCCCTCAAGGGAAGTATGGGATAATAATGAAAACTGAAGCAAAAACATGAGCCAAATTTGAAACCAAAGAAGGGTTCATTCCATATTGGAACATGTACACCACTCACAAGTACACAATAGTTGGAGATAAACAAATTTCATATTTCACATTAGGGGGATGAAAAAAAGTAATTAAATCGATAGCTTTAGGGGGCCCCTATAAGGATTTATATCATAATGTGACTTATAGAATAAAGGGATACACACCTCTATCTATGGTATTAGAACAATCTTGATAAATAACTACCTGAGTTTTGTACATTTGAACATTTTCAATTTAGGTTTCTTCATTTATTACCTACACACGCATCGCCTTTCTTGGTCATTTTCACCATCATTTTATCACATCTTTTTTCCTTTTGTCATGTTTCACATTTGTGACATTGAAACTAGTTTACTTTTCTAACCTTGACTTGTTTGATCTAGAGAACTATGAATAGACTATCATCAATTTATCAAAATTATAAACATTCTTGTATATATATATATATGTATGTATGTATGTATATGTATATATATGTATATGTATGAATCAATTATATCCAATTGACGTTTGATAGCTCTAACACCTATGATGGGATGAAAAAAAGTAGTTAGTTTTATAGCTTTAGGGGGCCTATCTGTGTATTTCACTAATTTTTCCCTTTAATGAAGTAAGATCAAGAAGATCAAAGTGGGAGACCATGAATGAAGACCAATGTTTTAACATATTTCAAGGCTTGTTCCAAAAGAATGACACCACTATCTACCACTACAAAAGGGCCAATGTAAGATCTAAGAATGTTCATGTGGGAATGTTTAGGTATGAGAGGCCCAAATTGGATAATTATAAGAGGAAGGATAATAACAAATTTTTAGGACATGCATCTCCTTTCTTGGTCATTGTCACCATCATCTTATCACATCTTTTTACCTTTTTTCATGTTTCACATTTGTGACATTAAAAATAGTTTACTCTTCTAACCTTGACTTGTTTGATCTAGAGAATTATGGATAGATATCATCAATATATAAAAATTACAAACATTCTTTTATATGTATATATGTATATTTATATGTATATATATATATATATATATATATATATATATATATATATGTATGTATGTATGTATGTATGTATGCATGTATGTATATTTATATGTATGTATGTATGTACACACACACACACACACACACACACACACACACACACACACACACACACAAAAGAATGCTTGTAATTTTGATATATTGATGATAGTCTATCCATAATTCTCCAGATCAAGCAAGTCAATGTTGGAATAGTAAACCAATTTCAATGTCACAAATGTGAAACTGTATATGTATGAATCAATTGTATCTAACTGACACTTTATAGCTCCAATGCCTATAGTGGGATGAAAAAAATAAGTAGTTAGATCGATAGCTTTAGGGGACCTAACTATGTATTTCACTAATTTTTACCCTTAATGAAGTAAGCTCAAGAAGATTAAAGTGGGAGACCATGACTGAAGACCAATGTTTTAACATATTACAAGGCTCATTCCAAAAGAATAACACCACCATCTACCACTACCAAAGCGTCAATGTAAGATCTAAGAATGATCATGTGGGAATGTTTAGGGATGAGAGGCCCAAATTAAACAATTCTAGGAGGAAGTCTATTGCTCACTAGCAACTCTCTTAACATCCAAGGTTGATGAACCTCTAGTGGCAAAGAAAAATCTAATATTGTGCACCTATTCTTATGACCCAGGCATTAGACAAGGGGAAGAATTGATGCTGAACTAAAGCAAATCCACTCTCCCTAAACTAAGATTGAAGGGTTTTGAGATGTTTTGGTATTAGTAATACACAAATAGGAAACCTGCGTCACTAGTTTTTTCCTATCTATGCATGGATCAATTGTATCCAACTGGTGCTTGATACCTCCAATGCCTATAATGGGATGAAAAAAATAAGTAACTAGATCAATAGCTCTAGGGGAAACTATAAGGATTTATGTCATAATGTGACCTCTCGAATAAATGGATACACACATCTATCTAGTGTACTAGAAGAATGTTGATAAAAAATTACTTGAGTTTTATACATTTGAACATTTGCAATTTGGGCTCCTTCATTTATTGCCTACACATGAATCTCCTTTCTTGGTTAGTATCACCATCATTTTATCATCGTATTTTTTCCTTTTGTCATGTTTCACATTTGTGACATTGAAACTGGTTTACTCTTCACAACCTTGACTTGCTTTATCTAGATAACTATAAATAGACTATCATCAATATATCAATTTATCAATTTATCAATATATATATATATATATATATATATTATAATATAGTTGATTATTGAGATATTATCCACCATGAAACTAATTGATAATCATACATAAAGTTAAGATGTGGTTTTTTTTAACCCCTCATGATGTGGTTTGTACACACACATATAATAGTTGGTTATTGAAATATTACACATCATGAAACTAATTGCTAATCCTTCATGAAGTTAAGATGTGATTTTTTGTAAACCCTCTTGATGTGGTTTGAGGAGTTGATTACCTATAGCAAACATCTTCACATCTCATGTCACCACTTTATTTATGACATGAATTGCTAAAATGTTTAGCCAAAATTATTAGACCTTGGGATCAAACACCAATCAATAGTATTAAAGTGGTGGTTCATCTTCTCTAGAAATGAGTTTTCCTTTCTCATGGTTATTGATAATATTTATGATTTAAATTTTTAGGGTTATGGAGTGTAAGCCCTAGGTTGTTAAAGGGGTTGAGTATAGTAAATTAGGGTAAAAATATGCAATAAATACAATAACTAATTTATAACATAATTGACCTAGTTTGACATTTATAAAATAGAAATAAATGATTTTAATAATTACTTAGCTAGAAATTGATTGAGATAGAAGATATCGAGGCTATAAACTAAGATAGGAGCTGATATGAGTATCATAGACATGATCCAAATGTCAAAACCCTTCCTAGATAGTAATACCCTAACTAGATAGTGGAGCTAATGAAACTAGTGTCCTTTGTGTAAAACTATTCCGAGCTTCTAGGTGCACATGTGTTTGAGTATGCCAAGCCTGTTCCTGTGCACATGAGTTATAATTCCATGTCAATGATCTATTTTGACTAATTTTGTATGTAAAACCTAAACTTACGTATTGTTAGGGCATATGATTGGCACAAGTAGTAAAGTGTGATGTTAGTGGGGTAGGATAGACATCCTCAACACCTCAATGTGATGAGAGCTGCCTACATACCAATAATTTGAGGAGGGATCAAGCCCAATGTAGTTATACCCACCTAAGTGCTAGTGTAAGTGAAAGTGAAGCTAGTATGAATGCTGGTTTGAGTGCTTTTGAGTGGAGCTTAAGACTAGAAATATGAATATTCTAAGCTTGAGAAGGCTATAAATGACTATATGCAGAAGTAGGGAAGAATAGGGATTGATAACCTTGATTGTGTATAACTTGTTTTGAGTTAATTTGTGTTATTTGCACCTAATTTCCATCTAGTGAATAAAGGGATAAAATTCATGTATATATGTTGTTCTAGTGTTTATGCGAGACTTAAAATAGGTCTAAGCTAACCCTAGGTGGTTTTTGATTTGAAAATATATTTGTTGGTGTCCAAAGGTGGGAAAAAGGATAATAACACCCAAAATGGGACACTAGCACCATTGACACTACTATCCAAGTTATGGCACTAATGTCCAACGGGGAAAACCTAAGGAATGAGGGGCCAAGATGCTAAAGTGAGGGTTTTGGACTACTTTAGGGATGCATATGGTCTACATGAAGGTTGGATAAATGTCTAAATAGGCCCTAAGATAGGTTTAGGACTAAGTTAGGGATGTGTGGTCTCAAATAACACTCTTAAAACTCAAGTGTCATTTTTAGATAATTACATTTGCCCCCCATTTATTATAGAAACACAACAAATCAAAATGACCAAGACAAAGGAAAAAGAAGCATACCTGGACTTATCTAAGAGTTAAAGCCCATGAATTTGGTTTTGAGTGTGTGAAGCATGATTCATTGCATGTACTAAAAATGAAATGTGCATAGATCAATCCTTACTTAAGAGATATCAAAAGTATAGAAAAAAATGAGTTAATAGATAAGAGAGAGGAAAGGAATGAATTCACTTAACTAGGTACACAAACCAATTTATAAACCTAGTGACATCCTATGGGTGTGCATGTAGATAGTGATCAATCGATGAATAATTTGGACTGAGCTGATGGCTTGTTCAATCCCCATGTGTGGGTGGTTCAAGAACTCAATCTAGTTTTGAATCCATCATTTCCCACCCCTACTTGGTGTATCATGAACTGTGAATAGCTTGGATTGGATTGATGGTGTGTCTAACTCTCTCATGTAGGTGGCTCAAGAAATCAAGTAGACTATGAATACATCATTGCCTACCCATTTGTAGTAAATACATATGAACTAAAACTATGTGATGTAACTAAAATTGAATAAGATGGATTTGGGCCATTCAAAAACTTAAAAATGTAAAACAACTTTGGGCCACTTGGGATTATTAGGCACCTCTGGGACACTTGGGAATACCAACCATTGAATATGGAGTAAGGAATAAATATGGTGTATAACTTGAAACATGGTGTTTGGTGTGTAAAATGTAGAGAATGACATAGATTTTGTCATTCCATATGATCAACTGGTGCATAAGTGAACATATGGAAATAATGCATCATGTACATGCCCCCAGATCTGATATATGAGTATATGGATTTTGGATTGAGTTGTAATAATATTTATTTGAGTATCTAAAAATGAATGAGGAATGATCATGTCACACATGCTTCCCAAATATAAGTAAATTAGTATGAATCTATGCTAAACTAAGCCAAAACTGGTAATATGTAACTAAACCTGTGTAAACCTGAATTATACTCGCTATACTTTTCTAGCCAAATTAGAATTTATTAAAATTGGGGATACTAGAAAATAACACCATATCTTGGACAATAGCATTGGTGGTGTTAGTGTCCCACTTTGGGCATTAATGTCCAATTGTGTTGATTTTTATGTAACTAAAACTAGTCTCTGTGTGACTATTTCCCACTGTGTTTTCTTGAAACTTATTTATGTATTATGTGCCTATGTTCTAAAATATGTAATATGAGTGCATTAAAATAACCTAATCTCTATGACAAACCTCTATGAATTTCCCCTCTTTTAAGAGGAGTTATTTAATCTTTTAAGAACTATCCTCAAAAGAAAAAGCTCTGCAAGATGTGTGTTAGCTAGAACATATATGATATCTGCATCATAAACCAATATAATGTGCATACATAACATCAAGATGTAAGATAGTTTGAGCATAATTTTTTTAATGTATGATGTATGTTATATCTAAAATTGTTAGGGATATCAATATAGATATACCAAAGTAAACATGTGCATGAATAACAAGTCTGAGTAATAAATTAAGTAGCTACCAAGGGTGATGGGGCATGATGTCTATCAAGGCACCTAAGGAGGAAGGGGAGATGCATGAGGTCCCTCATGGCATCTAAAATTGAAGTGTTCAAAAATAAAGAGACAAGTGTTATGGCCATGACACATACATAAAATCAAACATACATAACACACGAGGCATGTAAAGTAGGCCAAGGGTCCACAATACAAAAGACATGGGCACATGTCACTGAATTTGAGAAAGCAAGACATAAAAGGACATGCTCAAATATCCATATATGTAAATAATAAGCAAGTTGGCTTAGATCCACATAGAAGGACATATTCAAATGTCTGCATACATAATCAAGAATGCACACACAAGGACATGGGAACATTTACAAAGCATACATACAATGAAAGGAAGTCATGTAGAGACATAGAGTAGTGGCATATTCAAATTCCATTGAATAGATGTAAAATCATAGAGACATAATCAAGTCTAAAATAGGAATGCTATAAATTAAAGTATGCATGAACATATGGTAAAAATCTATATAAGAGCAAAGATGTACATACACTAAGTCTATATTAGTAGTAGTTGGTAATGAATCTAAGTAGTGTAGGATGATCAATATCAAGATATAACAATGATAAATCTATGATGTAGAGTTTAGAAAGATGTAACCTATTAATCAGAACTGTGTATAGGATGCCCCCAAATGGGCAAATGTGTTAAATGAGGAATGTGTGTATATGCCCCCCATTAGGTAGATAGTAGCAAATATGGATTTCTATAGTGTACTTAGGTCTTGTAAGTATCTGGGAACACTAAAAAAGAATAAGTGAAACATCTATGTGTGATAAATCAACTATAATAAGATAGCTAGCATATGTAGTACCTATCAAGTATAGGAAGTGTAAAAATGGTAATACATACAGTTTATAATTTGTATTTTTGAGCCAATATTTAAATGTTTTTATGTTTTGACACATTATATAATTTTTGTATTTTCCTAGATATAAGCTATGTACAAGTTACATGAAAATGAAACTATATATAAGGAACAATAATGAATGAAACTATGTAAAATTAGGGAGGAACATACTATGATCAAGGAATCCAAGAAGGGAAAGGTTAGTATGGTGTTAGTTCAAGTAATACGACTCAAATAAACACACTAACACTTACCGTCATAACCTAGACACTAGGGAGAGCTTAGTAACAAACACTAAATGAAAGCACAACAAAAATATAAAAGACTAAATATTTCACCTTCCTTGGGAGCTCCAAATGACTTTGTTGAATGGATTGTTTGGATTGTGCATCAAGAAATCTTTGGCAATGAAGCTTGTTTAACTTATTCTCTCCTTGGCACCTTGGCTTGTGATGTTGCTTGTCTTAAGATTTGATCATGGTAACCTTACTTGCTAAGTATTTAGGCATTAATAACACTAAATCAAAGAGCTTGTTGAAGATATTTATGAATAATAACTTTGCACCAAAATATCTTATGGTTCAATAGGAAAGGCCTTGTATTTATAGATGTAGGAATTAACTCTCATCGAAGGTGAGTCAAGGTTAAGTTTAGGCTTGGAAGGGAATAAAAATAAACCTACATGAGATATAACTAACTCTAATTGAGTTAATAATTTTCAAGTAATTATGATTTACAATTACTAGGCATGGATCTCAAAATTAAATATTTTAGGATATTTTCAAAGAGCTTGACAACTCATAAAAGAATGATGAAAGGCTAAGATATTTTGAATTTTTGAATTTTATTTTTTAGATATTCACTAATTAAAAATGGATAATTTAACTAATAATTTAATCTTGTTTAACTTATTAATTGATTTTGATTAGCCTTTTAGTTATTTCAATATTTGATCAAGTGTGCAAATGCCCCACTTAATAGGTCCATAGGCCAAATTGATAGTTGTGATGCCATAAGGTGATTAGGGATGAATCTATGGGAGGTTATTATTGCATATGATATGATAAATTAATTAGGGATGTCTCAACATAATTATAAGCTTTGATTAATGATGTACAAGCAAATTTGGGATGTTCAATGATTCCTAGGCTTGACTTATAATAGTTGGTAGGAATCAGTCTAAAGTTTGATCAGAAGCTAGTTGCGGCCAATTTTAGGTGTTTATAGTTACCCCTATTTAGAAAGGCATTGAAAGATATAGGAACAATAATGTATTCTTAAAGAATGAAAAGGTCCTATATGCCTACTACTTCAATGACAATGGATGAGCTATAGATGCCCCCTCGAGGGATTGGTCGGAAAAAAAGGTTGGCAATCAGTCCCTTGAAAGAAGGAAATGATGGGACCAAAAATATAAAATGGGGTGGAAAATACTAATTTTCCCATAAGCAGTTATAATCATTGGCAAATCGAGCTTCCTAGTTGGGCAGACAAACAGGATGATCTGCCCATAGGTGATTATAATCATCAACATAGGTAGAAAAAAGGGAATGATTTGCCCAAATATGGTTATAATCATGGAAAAGAAGATTAGGATAACAAGAGAATGATTTTATCAAAGGTGGTTATAATCATTAAAAGGTAAAGTAATGATTTTCCCATAAGCGGTTAAAATCATTGGTAGGATAAAACATGCCCCAGCTGGGCAGATAGAGATAATGGTTTGACCAAAGGTGGTTATAAGCATGATCATAATGAAAACATGCCCCAATTGGGTAGAAGAAAGAGAATGATTTTAACCGATTATGGGAAAATCATTACTTTACCTATAAGCATGATCATAATGAAAACATGCCCCAATTGGGTAGAAGAAAGAGAATGATTTGCCCAAAGGTAGTTATAATCATTAACCACCAAAATAGATCAAAACACAATGATTTTCCCATAGGTGGTTATAATCATTAGCTCTGTGGGTGGGATGATACATAATGATTTGCCCAAAAGTAGTTAAAATCATTGGTAGAACAAGTTGGATGAGACACAATGATTTGACCAGAGGCAATTATAATCAATGGTAGATTGATGGGAGTATGATGGCAAAGTGGTATATAGGATAAAGATGAATTTGGGAAACCTACAAGTATGGAGATGCACATCCTAACTAACAAGGATTAAAATTCTTTTGTGAGTTAATTAATTTGTATGTGGGGAAAGATTTAGATAGATTGGGAAGGTTTTAGGTGCTAAGGAAAAGTATCATGGATGCATTGCTTGTAAGACTTCTTGAGATAATTTTTACTATAGAACTTGACAATAGGTAGCATGATAGAACACCATGGTGACTTAACTAAAATATGCATAAATACTAACACGTGATCCAATACAAAATTAAAAATAATGCACTAATGATAAAAAAACATGATGACAATGTTAATGTATGAATATGGATGGACTTAAGTAGAAGGCACACGAAACCACCCAATGAATGAAAATATACTAAGTCAAGGCACAAAAATAAAGCAAACAAACAAAAAAAAAAGAAAAAAAAGAAAGACAAAATAAAAAAACAACAATAATGAAAGGAAATAAACACATCAATGGTTAATCACAATGTTAGCAAAAATAGAGAATAAATAAGATGCCAAACATTGCCTCTAGGTTATAGGAAATAATGAAATAAACAAATAAAATAGGGGGAAGAGAAGAAAAGGAAGGGGTAGTTGAGTTGACTCCAGATGCACTAGGCATGTGAACACTACCTACATAAATCCATGGATGCCAGGTCCAACATAAACTTTAGGCCAAATGTATTTCTCCTAGGATATGGGATAAAATAAAAATGAATGATAAGAAAACATGATGATTGTGTTGTAGAATAATGTGTGAATGGGGTTGTAAAATGGTGAGAGAATGGGACGTTAAGCCAATAAAGATGGGGAGACTAAATTACAAGTGTTTTTTTTTAAATTAGGTAGGGTTCCCAGAATCCTTAAGGCAAAGAAGTGGTTAATTTAGAATGATTCTTAGGATTTTATAGATCTTTTACAAATGTTTTTGGAATTTTTAGAGCATCTCAACTCGATGGAGGATTATGATATAATAAACAGTCTAAGCTTGAAAAATGGAAAGAGCATTCAAACTTGAAATTTCTCATAAAATTTCAAGAATGTGGTAAATGGTGACTAAGCTAACCTTAACATGAATCAAGTACTGCCTATATAGTCCCAAGCTAGGACCTCAAGTCACTATAGTTCTACCTTACAGATGAAGAATCTGACTAGGTAGCAACAAGTTCATAAACTAGACAAAGTAGGCAAATGGCATAGTATGGCAAAGGAATGACAAGGTGGTACTTCAAGGCATGATAAAAGGGTTGTTCCTAATTTTACCATAAGTGGTTATAATTAGGAAATAATGGCATAGGTAAATGATACTAATTTGCCCATAGGTGGTTGTAATTAGTAGCACAACAGTGGTACTATGATTTTACCAAAGGTGGTTATAACTAGTAGTACTTAAATGGAAAAAAATAAGAAATAAAATTTGTAACTTCCAAACCACTTCATACTACTCAAAAATACAACCTCTATCAAGCATACTGAATCAAATATTGAAACTTGAGTAGAATATTCATGCTAAAAGTGCCCATGGAACCAATTCAATGGAACCAAGGTCAAAGGGGTTTGGGTAGGGAGGGTTAAACCTAGTCAGTTAATAGGAAAGGTATGTTATAATGTTATAGGGAATATGGTACAAATAAGGATGTAGATATTATGGTACAACAAAAATAGGCCTCATAAACAATACTTTAAGTCTCTTAAGTGAAGTAACACTTAAGGTGTATGATGTTCATTAGCTCATCAAGTTCATCCCCATTTGGTGTAGTGATCCTATATGCTCCAGAGCCATAGTTTGCAACAATGATATATGGGATTATCAAGTTGGGCTTGAACTTGCCCTTGTGTTTTTTATTATTTATGGTATTTTATTAGTTTTCTTTAAGGAAAAGATCACCAAGCTTGAATTATCTGTGTTTGACCCATTATTTGTAGTGGCCATGGAATTAGTTTTGGTATGTTTAAAGGATATTAACAACAACCATGCATTTTTCATCAAGTAGTCCAACTCTTATAGGTTAGCTACTTGATAAGCTTCATCATCTAAGACATGTTTCAAAGAGATGTGCAGAGAAGGTAACTTGATCTCAGTGGGAATAATGGCCTCAGTGCCTTAAATTAAGGAATATGGAGTGGCTCCTATTAGGGTATGATAATTTATGTAGTATGCCTAGAGGGCACATTATATTTTCTTGGTTGTAATTCTTTTCTAGAAGAGTATTAATATAATTGGGTATTGTCTCTCATATTCTATGTTATTTCTGAATTCTAGTTACTTGTGACTTCTGGTTTATTTCCGCATGTTTAGTTGCTTGGTAATCAATGGTGCTTCCAGGTCCTAATAGTTGGTATCAGAGATAAGGTTGCAGGAAGCAGGTTTGTGTTTGATTACAGGTCACTCTCAAGGGTTTCTAATTGAGTGGGAGTATAACAACAGTAGAAGAAAGTACACTAAGAATGGAGGAATTGAAAAGCATGAATGGTCAATTATGGTGTTATGAAAAGAAAGAGCATGTAAAGAAAGATTGTTGGTTGGTAGCAGATCAGCATGAAGGAACTGAAGAAGCAGATGTTGTAGGTGTTGTTGCATAGGATGCTCTGGGATGTTTCTTGGATAAAGCAAAATCTTGGTTTATATATTTTGTTGCCTCTTTCCATCCAATCCAAATTAGAGGGGTTGGTGAGCCTTGTCATAGTATTGGCAAGGGGGAAGTGTGGCTGAAATTGCAGATGGCCAACAGATGGGTGTTGAAGGAGGTCATGCAGGTCCCAGTCTTGGAGATGTGGCTAATTTCTTCAGGAAAGTTGGGTGATGAGAGATGCATAGTAACTCTCATAGTGGATTCTTGGAATGTTACCAAGGATGCACTTGAATTAGCATGTAGTAAGAAAGAAGGTGCTCTTTATCTACTTGCTTGTATTACTAATTCCACTTTTATTGCACAGGTGTGGCTTTGTAAGCTTGGTCACATAAGTGAGAAGGGAATGGATGTTCTTGAGTCAAATGGTAAGAGATCAGCTTCAGAGTGCATAGACCGAGATTTCTGTGAGCAGTGGGATGCTACAAGAAAGGATTGGATTTATTGCAGGAAAATGAAGACTGATGTATTTGATAAACTTAAGAACTAGAAAGCCTTGGTGTTCTTGGAGGAGATGATAGATAGAGATCAGTGGATGGGGTTGGATACCTCTGAGTATGGCAGTCTGGACAAGGAAATGATTCAAAGAAAGCTCGCAGGTAAAAAGTCATCACTCACAGGCAAACACAGTTATCAATGTCAGTCAAGGGGAACTAGCATCAAATAGATAGGTGCTGATGTCGGTCATGTACAGACCAGAGCCAGTGGTGTCAGGCAAGGTGGCTACTGGCATTAGTTAGGGAACTAATGTTAGTGACCAGGTAAGACCGATGTCGATCATAAAATCAGTGTCGGTAGAAAGGACAGTCGCATGTAATTGATGTCGATCGGATGCAGATTGTGTGGTGATTGAGGTCAGCCATTGTAACAAATTTTGGGCAGATAGTAAGCTATCAAGGAGTCTCAAATGCCCATATAGAGGACTAAAAGGGTAAGTAAGCCTCAAATTCATTGTTCCTCTTCTTTATACTCGTTGCTCACTCCAGAGTAGGAAGGATCCAGGAAATAGTGGGAGCATGGCATGAACAGGATGTAGAACCAAACAGGAGATTTGGTAGAGTTGCCAGATAGGATAAAAGCACTAAGAGATGAATGGATTCCTTGGTTAAAGAATAGAGAGAATGGACATGTGAGATGGAAGGCCAGGTCATATGGTCTTGAGCAAGCTATAGGATAGTGGTACAGGGCTGACAGGTGGTACCAGGTGGATGACAAAGCAGGGCTTTAGTCAATGTCAGTATAACCATTGTGTTTGTCTTACCAAGTGGATGATGGTTGCAACATTATCCTATTACTATATGTGGATGGTATGCTTGGTGCAGGTTCAGACATATAGGGTTTTATTGAGCTAAGGGTAAGGCTAGTTCAGTGGCATGTCATGAGGAATTTGGAGCAGCAAAATTCTTTGGCATGAGAGACATGGAAGATCACAGGTTGATTTTGTCTCTAGTGGGAGCTGATGTGAATTAAGTGTTGGTGAGGTTCAATATGTAGGATGTAGAACTAGAGCACACCAAGGGCTGGATAGTTCAGTGTCTGAAATCACATGAGGTCTGTTATAGACCTGAGTTTTCCCTAGCAGTGGGAGTTGTCAGAGAGTTAGGAGCCAATTTAGGGAAGTGGGTTCTCAGGTATTTGAGAGGGACCAACAACAGATATACATGCTATGCAGGGTCAAGATTTTACTACATGGGTTTGTAGGTTTAGATATGACAGGTTACTTGGATGACAGGAGGTGCACCACAAGTTATGTGGTGGTTGGTCTTTAGGGTTGAGCTTGAAGAGGGATACAAGCCAAGAAACAAATTAGATGGTGTATAGGTATAGGTATAGTACATCTATTTATCTCCAAGTGGGAGATTGTTAGGTTGTGGAGCTAAAAGCTTCACTGATGCAAACAGTGGAGGAGGGTGCTGAGTGTCACAGTTATTGGCGTCGATCAGGCCAACCGACATCGGTCAGGTGGAGACAAGAAGCTACTGATGACAGTTAGATATCAGCTGATGTCGGTCACCCCTAGGTAGATAGGGACCGACATCAGTCACCTGTGCAGTTCTGGAACTGTCGATTGCATGAACAGTTAGTTAATAAACCAATTGTTTGCATGCAAGAAGGCTAATTATAGTCTTGAGCTACAGATCTAATTATTGTAATTATATGTCTAATTATTGTTTGCATGAGATCTATATAATAGACTCATGGGCTGTATTGTAATTTGTGCTAGAGAGTAAGAGAGCAAATATTAGCTCCTTTAGAGTGAAGAGAGCAAGGTGTGTTCCTCCTAGTGCCATAGTGCCAAGTGTGGGTACTGGTTTGGAGAATCAAAAGGATTCTTCATGTATGTAGGATCTTGGTTAGCAGGTGTGCAAGGCCACATTTGGAGATCTACATGGTAAGTAAGATCAATTGATTTGCAGGTGTATGTGTGTGTGAGATCTAGGTTTGCAAGTGTGCAGAACCAGATTGATTTACAAGTGTGCAAGATCAGGGAGGTCAGTAACACAATAGGTAGCAAGATCAGGGAGATCTACTTGGAGTACAGTGTGTACTCAATTGGAGAGCAAAGAGGAAGGCAAGGTAGATCCTTCCAAAGTAAGATCATTTGAGTTGCAAGTTGTTGCAAGTTCATGGGAGATCTACTTAGAGTGCTTTGTGTACTCAGTTTGAGTATTTGGGTATACTCGGTGTACTGGCAGTATTGTTACTGACTGGTTAACTGGTGGTGTTACTGGCAGGTGGAAGTGAACACCAACTCTATGTTTGAGTTGTGTGTTGGGACTGTAAGAGAGAGAGTGAGCTCTTAAAGAGATTTACTATTTATGCTCTAGATGTGTGTGAGCTCTAGAGATGTAAGGAAGAAGACCGTGGCATCTTCTTTGTTGTATTTCCTTCTGGAAGAGTATTAATACAATTGGGTATTGTCTCTCATATTCTGTGTTATTTATGAATTCTAGTTACTTGTGATTCTGGTTTAATTCTGCATGTTTAGTTGCTTGGTAATCAATGGTGCTTCTGGGTCTTAACAAAAACACTTACTCCCAAATACTCTAAAGTGTTTGACATTGGCTTCCATATTTTTTCATATCTCATATGGAGTCTTATCACCATTTATTCTAGCTTGGCATCTATTTAAGATATAAATTAATGTATTAGCAACCTCTTCCCAAAAACCATCTGATAGTTTGGAATCTTGAAGCATGGTTTTAGTCATCTCTTGGATAGTTCTATTTTTCCTTTCAAATACCCCATTCTATTTGGGTGTCCTAACAACAAAAAATTGTCTTCTAATTCCTTGTTCTTCACAAAAGTCATCAAACATATAAGACCAAAATTATCCTTGTCTATCTGATCTCAAACACTTGATTCTTGATCTTTTTTCATTTTCAACAAGAGCTTTTAATGCCTTAAAATTTGTAAAATATTTTGATTTATCTTTAAGTAAATATATCCAAGTCATCCTAGTGAAGTCATCAATTAATAACATGAAGTAGCTATTACCTTGTATGCCTTAAGTGTTTGTACGTCCACATTGGTCAGTGTGGATTAACTCTAATGGAACAGTGATGCAATTCTCCTTAGATTTGTATCTTCTTTTGGTTTGATTCCCATGAAGGCATGCTTTGTAAAGAGTATGAGTAATCTTAGTGATTTTAGGCATATTCCTTACTATCCCTTTTGAACTGATCCTTACTAAATTGTCAAAGTTCAAATTCTCAAGTCTTCTATGCCAAAGCCAGCTTTCCTATAATTAATTCATGTATCACTCCTCTCTATTGGATTCATGGAATACATACAAGTTATTTTCTACCTTGTGAATGTTTGAAACTAATTTTCCATACTTGTCTCTTCTCACTTCACACCCTTTTTCATGAAAAGTTAAAGTATTTCAATTTTTACACATTTGGCTAAAACTTAGAAGATTGTATTTCAAACTTTCTACATATAGACATTTTTAAATTCTAGTGTGACCATTATCCAAGCTTACAAAACCTTCCCCATCTATGTTATCAAAATTATTGTCACCAAATATTAATGAGTCTGAATTATGCTTCTTGAGAGAGATAAACTTGCTCTTGTCTCCTATCATATGACTTGATCATCCACTGTCTATGTACCATTTCTTGTTTTCATCCTCTTGAGTATGAAAGATAGTTTGAGCAAACATTGATTCTTCCTTTGGTGAACTATCTAAATCCTATTTATTCTTTTCTTCAATCTAGGATTTGTCCTTCTTGAACCATTTGATGGTGTTAATGACTTGAATGTCATTTTTCTAAAAGTATCTCTTATAGCACTTCGCTATATGTCCTTGTTGATTAAAATTATAGCATTGAACCTCATTTATGTTCCTTAGAGAGTAAGTATAGTCCCTATATCTATGAACATATTCATTACAAGTATAAAAATATCCATTGAAGACATAACTATAGTTATTTAAGTCAGTCATCTCCTTAGTTTTACCATCATTCACCCAAGATTTCTCATCCTTGATTTCCTTGGTAGAACTAGAATTCTACTTATATTTAGACAAAAACACATCTATATATGTCATATCTTTACTTTACAAATTATCCATTCTTTGATTCATGCCTTTATTAATCATGTCCTACATATTATTAACTATTTTTTTTAGTTTATCTATTTGTGTCTTCACACCATTAATGTTTGCAATAATCTCATCATGCATTGAGGAAGTCAGATCTGAATTCTTACTCCCTTTCTTATTTTTAAATCTTTCAATATCTTCCTCTAAACATTCATTCACTTCCTTTAGATGTTTTATCTCTAATAAGGTAGATACTATTTCACCTTTAATAAATGTTTTAGCCTCTTTATCATCCATTGTACCTTTGATCACCTTCAAGTGGTTAAACTTGCAAAAGAAGGTGTGGCTTTGATACTAATTGTTAGAGTTAAAATCACTGATAGAGGGCCATGTATTAGTTATTTAATATAATCCAAAATCCAATTATAATTATTAAAAACCCTTAATCAATCATTGTAAGCATTCATAAAGCATACAAGTCATTCATAACAATGAAGAAGAAAGATGATTCAAGATCAAACACATAGCACATGAATTAAGTGGGAAACTCTCATGGGGAATAAAACCCACTTTAAAGCTTGAAACACATGGAATACTTGTCCTATAATATTATGACAAACATGAGACCTTTTAGTGAAGCACCCACTTCACAAGGAACACCCACCCTTAAGCATGAACAAACACTTACTTGTTATATATGTTGATCACCCACACAACACCTATGAAATCAATAGCTCCAAAACTCTAATTTACTTTAAATATGATTGATAAATAATTTATAACACCTCTCTTTCAACCCTTCACACTCTCTCAAACATGTATACATAATCAATGCATCCAAAACACCCTTTTGCATCACTTTAAACCTCTTCACTCATCCTCAATCTTCAATCCTAAAAGTACACTATTATGAAATCAAAATTATGAACTACAGGTCATAAAAACAATACTCAACCTAATATTCTTTTCAATTAATCCACTCAACACACTCACTCTCTTTTTCTTTTGCTTCACAACTCTCTATTCCATGTCTTTACAATTAAAACCATCACCTTTGATTTCACTCTTTATAGAGCCTTCATGAATATCATCTTTTTGGTCAGCCATTAGACTTGAATTAACCCTTAAGGATTCTATTACACTAAAACATAGCTCAATACCACCCTCATTTTTTGCCATAACATCCATGGGTCACCTTTAAGTAGTTACACCTTTCAATTAGGCTTTAGTAGCCCTTATAGGTCTCATGGAGACCTATTCAGTCATTTAATACTTCATCAAGAAAATTAGTTAAAAAAACCACTTAAAATTTCATAGGTCCACTCCAAATTATTCCTAAGACACCTTAAAGTGATTACATCCATCACTACACTCCTTTGTATATGCAAACTCTACTCAAACATTAGTCTTGTACACAAGAACACCATGAATGAATAAATAATCAACTTCTAAGCATTTTTTCATACTGAATATGTTGGTCAAACCTCCAAAATTCACAAATGTGGTCCTCATGTATTATAAAACATTCTCTAATATTTAACCCCATCATAAAACATCCAAAACTCATCAATACAAACTCAAACATCCTTCTTGAATCACTTACAGATGATGGTCAAACCCATAGTAAAATTTGGATCTCAATAACTACAACTATACAAATATTCAAACCTTATAACTAATTTTTATAGATTCACCTTAGATTTATCTATCACTTTTTTTTTAATACCACCATCAAATTCATCATACATCAAAAGTTATAGCTCAAACAATATAGACTAGTTTTCATTTGCTAATTTAAATTCCAATGGTCACTATGTAATGCAAAAGATTCAGACATGTGTCTTCATCTCATGCCCCTTGGAAATTTGGTAAAATACACTCCATTAACCTCCTTTGGATTCTCCTAGTCTTTACCTTCAATCACTAGCCATTAATCTTTGATCTATTCTATCGAGATTATGATACTTAACAATCTTACATGCCTTCATGGACCCTATTATTAGTCTCCATTTGCTGAATGTGCTTATGCCACTTAGAAACCCTGCATGCCTTCTATGGACCCTAATATTAGTATCCATGCACTTACACCATTTTTTATCCCTACGTGCATTTTGTGCACTCTGATCTTAGTCTTCAAACATGCTTGTGCCA
>JARHVA010008480.1:307500-310000 GCA_037957365.1 Torreya grandis | reverse complement strand
GATGGTGTAGAATTACATAATGCTACCAAGTGACACCAAAGCTATTGAACGACATCAATGATATCAAATAATAGTAATGATAAAAAATGGAAATAATTTTATCAATCAATAGTAATGCTATTGAATGGTGGCAATGCTACTAAATGAAAATAATGTTATTATTTAACAACAATCTATATCATTCAATGACATTACTACCAAGTGATAACATTGCTATCATTCAACATCATTGATGTCAAATGATAACATTTCTATCAAATGAAAATATTGATGTAAAATGATAGCATTTATATCAAATGATAATATTTTTTTTGTTCAACAAAATTACTATCAAATTATAGCATTGTTGTCATTGAATAACATTATTGTCAAACTGTATCATAACTATCATTCAATAACATTACTATCATTTTACATCAACTTTGTTGTTTGATGTCAAAGAGGTGTGATCTACAAAAATTAAGGCACAATCAGTTTGTAGGTTTTTTATATAGTCACATGTCCATTTGAATTTTACACCCCATTATGATTCACTTGTTCATTCACCTTCTCACCTAAACACCATCTGTCAACTTTCACCAAACTTTTGAAACACATTGTTAGAAATTTTGCAAAGAAAACCCAAGTTAATTTCTATATGATCCACTAAAATTTACCTTCTATACCATCTACCAATTGTTGATTCTTGGAATTAAAATATCATGTTACACATCAAGGTAAGGGTACTTGAATGAGGTACTTCCTATATGGAACAATTTGTACTAAGTACTGCCTATTGATAATGCAAAGTTAATATTACCATTATTCTTTTATGTCATATTTACTATTCTCAAAGTGATACTACTTGGTAGTGTAGTTTTATAATAATGTTTTTGGTGTTTTACCTTTAATGACATCAGGTCAAATTAAAGCTAGCTTAAAAGGAATGTCAGTTAATAATACTTATTGAAGATGACACAACTATGATGGAAACTTAATGGGTTAACTAATGCATGTAGTTAAAATGAATCAACAAAGAGAAGATGAACTCATAAAGGATTTAAAGATTATATGGGATCTCTATGTGTGTGAACATGTCAAGGAATAATATAAAAGGGCACAAGTGCCTATAAGCTCTATCTTGGTAAACTTGGTAGTGGCAAAATAAGTAGATCGATTACTTGATCATTTATTTGAACTCTTTGCCAGACACTATATTATCTTATAAAACCTCTATACCAAATGTGACCATTAAATACTATAATAAATATTTCAATCATATGAGAAGAGGTTTTGTTGATAAGAAGAATAAAAATATGAAGATCGACATTGAAATAGAAAATATTAATACATTTGAGCCTAAAAAAAGGTAGCAGAATAAGACAATGTGGTAAGGAAGTAGACCAAGAAATTCAATGGTATACCAAACTCTTGGAACATAATATTGAATACATAGTCTATAGGAAGTGACCACCTCCTAAAACCCATCAAGGAAAGTATGATATGGTAGTGAAAACTAAAGTAAAAGCATGACACAAATTTGAAACTAAATAAGGGTTCATTATATATTAGAACATTGTACACCAATCACAAGAACATAATAGGCAAAAATTATGAGGTAACTACCTATTATAGAGGAATGAAGTGCTACCTATTACAGAGGAAGGGAGTGATAACCTTGCTAACTAGATTTAGTTGGTAAGTACTATAAAAGATTCCATGAAATCTAGAAAGGATTTGATAAAGCCCCATATTTTTAGGGAAGCTTTTATTTCAAGACAAAGACTAATAAAAACTTCTTCATGAAAGAATAAAAAGATAAGTATGATACAAAAATTAGAGAAATTAAATATCTATTTATTGAAGACATATATCTAACTACATTAAAGAATCTCAAATATCTAGTGGGAGGGAGTAGTACTAAAAAGGGAACTTGATGGTGAGCAAGATAGGTGTGGATCCCTGACAAAGAAAGGGTCGAACATGGGAATATTTTTGATAATGTCAAGATAGTAAATGAAAATTCAATGCATACCTAAATAAAGATTAGAACCATATTCTGAGAGTGACTTCAAAAGTAACTCGTACTCATATCCATGATTACCCCATCAACTCCATCTTGAGAAAAGGAGAAATTTCCAAAATTCATTTGGGATGGATAAAAGGATATGGTATGACATTGTATACTATGCATTTACATGTGGATCACCAATGGGAACACATATGAGTGTCTTTGGTTACTGTACTTTATGATCACACTTCAAGGAGTGACTATTGATTGGTTCAAAAATGCACCTAGTACTTATAAATCATAATAGGGGAAGCTCAAGAAGGAATTTGAGAAGGATTTCATGATAATGAGAGATGACAACAATATTGTCATAAATATTCATAATACCCATAAGTTCAAATATGAAAATGTAATAGGATACAATATTAGACTCAAGGAGCTGTTGGGAAAACTTGAAAATGAACCAAGAAGAGATGGGTCATTGAAGGGTTGGTACCCTCATTGTAGGGA